>VZTX01006378.1:0-193615 GCA_013400915.1 Pardalotus punctatus | reverse complement strand
ATATACACACACACATATGTATGCATATATGCATAAATTTTATAATCTAACTACCTCAAATTTCTTAGATTATATTTCTTCTTCAGGATGTTCATCAGAGGTAAAGGATATCTTTCTGCCTTGATTTGGAATGGATTTTGTTTTCAGCAACATAAAAATCATCAGAACAGAAACAGAACAACTGAAAAACAACAGAAAAACAGCTTCATATTCAAAACTAGAAAATGAACAATGTTCTGTCAAAATATCTATACTGGGACAGTTTTGAACAGCAGTTGAAAAACCAGAAATTTATTTGTTGTCTTATGTCTGTCAAGACATGTCTGCAGGGAGACATGTCAAGAGACAGGCAATTCACATTTCCTGAATATAGTAATATCTTCAACCTTATTAGTCAGTGGCAGAACTTTTTTTACTGTCTTTCAAATTATTTTATCTCTCTATGATTACCTTCCTCTTCTGTTTTCTCATGGATGAGGTAAAAAGGGTAAAAATCTCATTTTAAACTTTCATTGTATTTTTAGCAACATTGATTAAGCCCTTATTGTCTTTGTAATTAGAATGCCACAGTTCTATCACACTGATTTCCACTTTTCTTTAAGTGCTACCTCCAAATTTGAAGATTGTGTTCAGTTTTGACACCCTCCTCTCAGCAAAGTGATGTTGCACCATCACTTCTTTAAATCTTATCAGTAGCAATCTGGGTAATTTTCCAATATGAAAACAGTTTCTTGCAATTGTAAAAAAAAAAATAAAAATAGTTTCTTGTTGTAAATTCTATTTACATATTTTTAACCCTAATTTTCACTGAGATGTTATTATTTAACAATCAACAGTGATGCTCAGGTTAAGTGATTACAGATATTCTAGTATATATCACTGTGAATTACTTTAATTCTTCCTTTAATTGTAGACTGAAATTATTTACAGAGAATTCCATTGTCATGTGTTTTCCTACCATCTGTCTTTTTCAGGGCATGAGGTCTCATCCTTCAGTTGAATTTGAAGTAACTTACATGTAAATAAACCAAATAGTGTAAGATTCATCAATCTGAAAGACACAAATGAGAGATTCAACTTATAGACACTAAGTGATGATTGAAATGAAAAAGTAAATTTTCTCTCCTATTTTTTTTTTGCAGTTAAATTTTCCAATTTCAACAGAACTTGGCGATAATAAATTTAAAATATTAAATTAAATCTTAAGATATTTATTTTTTGCTTATCCCTAAGCATCTGTTACAGGTAATTTTGAAAACAGATTACAGTTGGGCCCTGGAAAACAATTTCTTATCTCCAAAATGTAGCTAAAACATTTTAAAATAAAAATTTAACTTTTGCCTGCTTTATTCTCTTTAATACTGAAGATCATAGTACAAAACATCTTCCTATTTAAGATGTATGATTGGGAAAGCTTATGACAATTTTAGAGAAGTACATCCTCAATATCATTAAATTGTGTTCTCTTTTGGTGGTATTTTAATTATAATTGCCCAAATAGAAAAAATCAAGGTCATATCTTGCTGGAAAGCACAAACTCTCTGCACAATGTTTCATTGTTGGCAACCTTCTAGGAACCTTCCATCAATAAAACATAATTTTTTACTTTTTTCCCCTCAATTTCAACATTAAAATATGCTAAAAAAATTAGATAATGAAATATCATGCATATATATAATTGTAAACTACCTGGAGGTAAAAGAAATAAAATTCAAATCACTTTTTGATATATTCTTTTATTTTCTCTATTAAATTAAAACAAAATCCCAAAACAAAACTGAAAAACAAAGTTCTTTATGAAGAAAAAGTAAAACCAAAAGCATATGAAAATATGCTTATATATAAACACAAAAATTTTGTGAGATATCTACCTAATACAATGATGCATTAGCTAAAAAAATTAAATAGATTACTGCAATATTGTAATACTTAATGTGAAGTTTTTGTGTTTTGCTGATGTTTTTGTGTAATTAGAACAAAGTTGAATTGCAACATTGAAAATGTAACACATGAAAGTAATAACTACTTCCAACTATTTGGATTATTATGTCAATATTTTAATAATTGCAATAATTATGATTTTGATTAAATCATTAACATTAATAGATTAAGGATAATTTAGAATAATTTCATTCCATAAGCTAGTTTTATGTATACATGGAACTGCAGACAGAAAGTTTTTTATAGGTTCAAAGATTTCACCTTGAATACTAATTACATCAATGGTATAATTGAAAACTTTTGAATCAAGACAGAAACAGTGTTTCACTAAATAATTTCTAAGACCCTTTGATTTTCCTATGAAGTTTTATGACAGGCTTACATATAATATGGATCACTATAAAGTATAAATGCGTCAAATTGGAAGAACTTCTCAGCTTTCAACTTCACAATCAATTAAAAACAAAATTAAAAAATGTTTTGGTATGACACTTCTCCTAGACTCATTTTGTTGTTCCTATATCACAACAAAAAATACATTCAAAAGTGAAATATGTAATTTTTAAAGTACAAAACCTAATTATTGAAGAACCAAGTATTCAATTGTAAGCCAATTTTGACACATCTTCTCAAGCAAAATATGTGTAGCATCTCTTACCATAGTAAATCTGAGAAGTGTGTGGTATATAATGGAGAACTCAATTATACAGCATTTATCTTTTAAAGAACAATACACATCATGGCTTTCAAGATTATTTTGCACTAATAGGATATTATTAATGATAAATATTACTGAAAATATAGATGGCATTCATTTAATCATATACACCTACTGTTCTAGAATGTTTCCAAAAGTATTCTGCAATATGCTGATATTTTACTTGCACAGTTTCGTTAAACTCCATGTAGAAACAGTTTTTTTTAATATGGAAGATATGCTGATCTTTATAGTGATCTTTTTAAATTTTAAATTTTATTTAGACAATATAATGTCCTCAAATGATCCCCCTCATCTTGCCAAAGTTTCTGGACATGTCCTATCTCTGCAATGACTTTCAGGTGCAAAGGTAGAAACAAATCCATATGCAGAGAAGCACATATGCCAACTTTCAGGTTTCTTACAATTTTCCTTTTTCCACCATTTCTCTGCATATCTCTGTTATGAATAAAGATCAGTCTTAGTCTCTGTTGTTCACTCACTCAGTCTTAAGCCCAGGAGAATAACATACATTCAGAAAATAACACTGACAATTTTAAAACATTCATAATAACATTATGAAAAAAGACTAAACACAATTAATCTGTGGTACAGAGCCTTTCATCTTTAATTTTCCAGTCTTAATCTAATCAAATTCAGCAGTGCCTCACAGTCAATACTGCCTGATGAGTGTTTGTTGGCCTTTAAGAAATGGACAAATGGTCTATTTTAATTGCTTCTAGATAGGATTTCCTGTTGCAGAGAAATGTACTAAAACTTCACTGGCAGCCTTCAATGGAAAGACAAAAAGCATTAAGTATTTAGGAAAAGGGATCTGCTGTGGCCCTCAATACTTCCAGACAATTTGATACAACACTGGTGGAGTTTTTATCACTGTTACTTTTTGGGTACTGTTGCTGCATGTAAATCCAACAAGTGTTGGATTTACATGAATTTACTTTCATGAATACTAATACTATAACCTTTAAGATTATATCAATTTATAGGGACTGTTGATTTTATTGGAGAGATTATTAGAAAACATAATGACATAAAGGTTTTAATAATTAGTTAATTAAAATATGCCTCAGAAGATGCAAACAGATGTACCATCTGGAAAGAACAAGCCAGCTGTTCTCATTGTGTGGGTATCTGATATAGGGGAGATTTGGAGTTCTTTCTCTAATATTTATGAGGTCTTGCACAGAGAATATGTCCAAAGAGTCATATTAGCCTCTCTGCAGCAGAAAACTCACAGGGAAGGATTAAAAGGCGAGAGAGATGTTTTTCACTTAACAGGATTCTATTGCTTATGGTAGCCTCAGTCCTTGTATTGGTGAGATTTTTCTTTTCTTTCCCCCAAATGTTTCTCATTGCTGTCTCTGACATTACAACACTGGAAATCATGAAGAATAATCATTATCAGAGGTTCATGCTGCACAATGTCTTGCCAAACTGTAAGATGTTTTAGGGCCTTACAGACCTGTTTGCTATTGTCAGGGAAATAGACTTCATGGATGTGTTGCATTTTAACAGTTAAATAAGTTTTAATTTTACTCTATGCTTCTATTTCATTAACAGAGGTGGTAAAAAAAGGTATAATGAAAAAACTCCTAAATCCAGAAAATAATTAGTGCATCTGTACCAGAAGCTGAATCCAGTTAGCGAGAATAATAATGTTATTTTTGAAAATGGCTTCCCTAAAATGTATTTAATTCATTAAGATTTTGTCTTGCAGCTGGCTGTGGTTATTCTTCCACAGCAATTTAAGCAAAAGACATCTGAGTTTCAGAGCCCTCATGTGAAATTGCCAGTTTTCCCCACTATCTATGCACAGCCTGGCATTTATGAGTGCCTGTGTGGTCACATACTGAAGCAGATGGTGTGGCTGTTCTGGGTCAGGTAATTATCTCGCAGGTCTAGAGCACCTGAGCAGCCCAACCTGAACTACATGTGGAATTCGACACTGCCTCGTTTTAAGATGGGATATCTCCTGTAATTGTAACCCAAACTGTAACAGAAAATGTGATGCTCTCTGGGTTTGTTTTGATATTTTAATCACTTGATTCTGCAGTCAAACTGGGCTTGAGAGTGAGGTAACCATATATAATGTACCATATATGTTATTATGTATATTACCATATATTATACATGTAACCATGTATAATCTTACAATTAAGCAAATGATTAATGATACCAAATACTCACGTAAATTTGCATGTAAATATTTGACTTGAAAGTTAACATTCATTTTACATTTTTAGAAATGTGAAACACCAGGAATTACTGCTCTGAACGGTTACCTTTACTGACTATCATCTTTTTAAATAAAATCATTACATTTTCAAAGTAGAAAAACTAGGAATAAAATAAACCTTTGTGTTCCTTACTCTTTTTTTTTTCTTTTTTTTCCCAAGGAAGCTTTTTTAAAAGTCATAGTTTTTAATTTATTACTAATGGATATTCAGAGAACTTATTGCAATCTATTTCTTGTTGATCAAAATCCACTAAATTTAAAAAAAGTCTCTAAGACTTCCTTAATTTAAGAAATGACAAAATATTAAAAAGGTTCAGTAAATAATGTGGACATTAATCTTACATAAAACATAAATAATGAAGTAGTAGACATATTTCATATCTTTATACGTATGGGCACAGATACGTGGATACATGCATAAAAGGATGGATTTGAATAAGTGAAATAGTTAATGGGGTCAGGTAAAGGAGAAAGAGATTTTAAAAGGCAGCTTTAATCAGAAAATTAAATATTTGTTCTCCAATTTTTGTCTTCTCTTTTGTTTTATAATTGGCCATTTCTGTTATCTTTAATGAAAATATTAATATATCTGGTATTTACAAGCAGTCTTGTAAATTCACCAGTCTGGATCCAGTTCAGTACCTTGAAGTAATATGAATATAAACACTTCAACTCCCTGCTGCATTCCATCTAATCTATTCATTATTCCTTTCCACTGTTTGAATCTCTTAAATTTTCTTTTCTCTCTCATAGATGGTTTGCTGCTTTGAAGGAAACTTGACTGGGAGATGAAGCTCTTCAGAAAGAATTCACATGGATCCTATTGTTAGGAAACCAATTTCTTTTGTTTAGAGTACATTTATTTGGAATTGTCACACCAGCATTGGCACAGCTGCAGATTACATAGCAATGTCAGGAAAGATGACAAAAACAATAGGCTTAAAAAAAAAAGCTGATAACATCAAAATTCTCACTTACTCTAGCTGCAGTACAAAGACCTGAGGACTTTGCAAATTAAAAAAAAAACCAAACCTGCCAAACTATTGTCTACTGCTATTAAGTAAGTCTTTTCTCTTAGAAAAGTTTGAAAGAATGTCCATCTTCAATTAATTATAAACATACTTATGTGTTTAAAAAGCACAACATTTGGAACTCTTTATTATTATTGTTTTATAGAAGTTATTACATTAAATATTCTTATGCCTTTGAAATGCTTAAGTTCCCTGCTGGATTTTCTGTGTTCTTCATCCTATTAATGTTTAGTAATCAATGACCTAGGCTTTTCTACACTTTAATAAAATTAAAAAAAAAAAAAACGGAAACGGTAGCCCCTGCTCTAGAGAGCTCATGGAACCTAGACAGGCCAGATAGTGCAGTGAGAGAAATGGTTGTGGTGGTACTCGGGGTATGGCAAAATTGATCAGGCAATAGACTCAGCTTGCCTCTTGATCAGCCATTTCAATGCTTACTGTAATGGCCATGAATATTTCATTCCATTTTTAAAATAATTAAACTGTTGCAGAGATCGCCTGATTTTAGTGACATTTAATCTCTGAGTCTTTTAAAACCATTTTAAATCCAGAACCAATCTAAAAGTCATATCACCCATTCTCATTACTGTCATTATTGTTTCTACCAATTATTATCTGTTATGGTGCAATTGGAGTCTGGAGTAGTCTGCTTATATATATGGGAACATCATATTTTAACCAGATGTGAGTTTTAGGCTGTGTAAAAAAAATCACGTATTTATGCTCACCTACTTTAAAAAAATAGAAAATGAGGAGTTCTCACCTATTTTTTTTTAAATATACATCTGGTTATTTGTAAATAATATCAGCAGCTATAAAACTTTTATTAAATTCCATTGTTTGTCTATGTAAAATATGTTGTTTATTAACACACACACGCACACACACACACACACACACAAATACTTCCCCTACTTAAAAAATATAGACGAAACTGCCCAGGTAACTTACATTAGTACATTTGTTCTTATTACAGGGCCAATTTTGTCACCAAGAAACTTAATTTGTTGCCTGCAGTGATATTCTTTTTACTTCTTCTTTGCTTTGTCTTTCTTTTCAATAAGTATTTGTTAGCTTTGTCAGGTTTGCAATCACTGGGAAAGGTATCTGAGAGGAAATACAGAGATGTTTCACTATTATTGTGTTTTCAGATTTTCATGACTGTTGGAACCTTTCTCATTTATCTCTTCTTGGTATTTTCTCTATTTTTCCTATGCACGGCAGTGAAGTGAATCTAGAGCATCAGCCCAAGACTGGTGTGTTACACTGACCAGCCAAATTTTACATACTTTATGCCTTTACTTTCTTTCCCTTCTCTTTTCCATGTACTCCTTTATGCAGGAGTTGACAGTGAAGATAAAACCATTAAAAGATCAAATAATATAAAAGAAAGTTATCGGATGCTATCACTAGAAACCAGAACCACCTTGACTTCTACTTAGCCAGGAAAATATTATTTTAAATGTTACTTCATTTTTCAGTTGTTCTCAGAATCTATGAAACATTTTTCCTGTTTATATTTTTCTGACAATTCTTGAAAAATATTGGTAATTCATTCTAACTGAACATTTTGAAAACACATATAATTAGCTATAGGTAGGAAAAAAACCCACTTTTATTGAGATCAAATTTGAGAGGTGAATCTATTCTCAATGTAAAAGAATATAGCTAACAAACTGGAAACTTTTCTCATACTTTCACACTATTTAAACAACATTTAATTGGAAACACAAACTTGCATATGAAACATACTTTAAAATATTTTAAAAGAAACTACTTAGAGTAAACATTTCAGCCTTTTTGACTGAGAAAAGAGGTAGGTACCCAAAAGCTTAAATGAGTTTTGGGCAGTGAGATACTAAGGAAAATAAAAGCATGATGCCTCCCTGTAGGGAACAAGAAAAGGGAAAGGTTCCCTATAACTGTACAATAGTAAATACTGTGTAAGACCAAGAGCTATACTGAAGGAAAGAGGTATTTTGTGTGTTCCCAGAAGGTAACAGTGCATTATATGAATGGAAGAAATGGTCATGAAATGAATAAGCAAAAGAAATTTGAATCATTACCATCTTACTGTGGAGGTACAACTCCAGAGTAGTGGCTCTTCTATCAATACTAAACCTAAAAATTTGGAATGAAATGTTGTGGTGAGCTCTTTACAACAATCACTGTGGTGACTTCTGAGAAATGATCTCTCTCATGTTTATGTGGATGTAGACCATCACCTTTCCCTCACAGCAC
This sequence comes from Pardalotus punctatus, assembly GCA_013400915.1. NCBI lineage: Eukaryota > Metazoa > Chordata > Aves > Passeriformes > Pardalotidae > Pardalotus > Pardalotus punctatus. The sequence continues at coordinate 185,448 of VZTX01006378.1, read as the reverse complement.
CACCTTCTCTCTTCTGCATCTCACCTTACACTTTCTGATACAAATAATTTTCAGGGACCTGTAACAACCTTAAGCAAAATCTACTGCTTCTTCTGCCTTCTCTCAGAGGGATTTGTGGAGCAGGAGTTCCACAGGAACCGTGTTTTCTCTCTAGTATTTTCCTTTTCTGGCTTTACTGGCCTCCAAAGAAGGGTGTCACTCTGAGGCAGCTCTCTCAGACCCACCCAGTCAGCTCTCTCCTTTGGGCCTGGCAAGATAAGGGTAAAGTGAACACTTTTTTGTTTATATTTCAGATCGCTGAATCTCCCTGAAGCAAAACAGGAAAGGATGCTGGAAAGCTTTCTGACATCAAGTCAGTGAATAAGTGCTGTCTCACAGAAGAGTAAAACTGTCAACTAAAAAGCCATCAAGGGGAAGTCATCAGTGAAAAAGTTCACCCAATTTCTTGCTGGGCTGGAAGGATCCTTTTCAAAGATGCTGGTCCTTAATTACCTTTCAACAAAGAGAGTCTGTGGAATGCTTCTGCAGAAACAGATTGAAATGAATAAGAAAACAAACAGCCAAACAAGCACTGACTCAAGAAAAGAGAGACTTCAACTGACTAGACAGAACAAATCATGAACAGCTCACAGTTCTCCAATGAAAGAGCATCTGAGGCAACACACCCCAAGAATATACAAATAATAAATGAGAAACAAACTAAAAATAAAGATATTTGGTAAGAAATAAGCAAATGCAGAGCATGCTGGGTTTGGCTGGGATAGAGATAATTTTCCTCATTGTTGCTAGGATGGGAGTATGTTTCGGAGTTGTGCTGGGAACTGTGTTGATAACACAGGGGTGCTTTTGCTGTCACTGAGCAGTGCTTGCACAGGGTCAGTGATTTTTCTGCCTCTCACCCCACCCCAGCAGCAAGGAGGCTGTGTGTGCACATGCAGCTGAGAAGGACACAGCCAGGACAGATGACCCCAGATGACCAGAGGATATCCCATGACATAAGATATTGTCATCAGCAACAAAAGCTGAAGGGAAAAAGCAGAAAGGGGAGGTGGAAGGAGGACATTTTTGGAGTTATGGCATTTTGTCTTCCAGAGTGACTATCATGCATGATGGACCCTGTTCTCTGGGGAGGCTGAACAACACCTGCCTGCCCATGAGAGGTGGTAAATTAATTCCTTGTTTTGGTTTGCTGGTTTGCACAGTTTTTTTTTTTTTTTGTTTTTTTTTTTTTTTAACCTTTTAAACTGTCTTTATCTCAACCTACAAGTTTTCTCACTTCTAATCTTCTGCTTCTTTCCCCCTCCATCCCACCAGCAACTGAGCAAGAGGCTGTGTGGGGCTTAGGTACCAGCTGAGGTTAAACCACAACACAGAGGCGAAGAAGGAAAACCTAACTTCAATGGAAATACAATTTGATTCACAAAAGAAAAATATACTGAAATTTCAGGAGTCAAGATAAGGAGAGAAACTCAAAATATATATATATATAGAATATTTTTAATATGCAATGACGAGTCAAAAATTGTTTCAATTTGATGATACTATTTTAAATAAAAAAATTCTCAGCTGACCATGATACTACACTTTCAAGAAACTGTTTTTGACTGTGAATCTGTGTTATGTATCTGAGATGTTGATAAAACCTAGTTTGTTTTCACTATACTAAATATTCAGCTATAATTCCTATTTTCCTCTCATGTTTATTCTCTCTTTACAACTCTTTTAGCTACTATGTGGACACAGTTAACTTAGAATTTTTGAAAATATTTTACTTTAGGATCTCACAATGCCTAACACTTGACAGAGAATATTAAAAGTGGGTTCAAAGTTATTTATTTCACTTCTAACCAAAATGGAAACATGAACATTCACGTATTTATTTGCTACTTCCATTTTCTGTGAAATGCAGACATTCTTCTTGTATATATCCATCTAGTGAGTCATCCATTGAATAAAACCTGAATAACATAAAATGTAACAGAAACTATCAAAATGCATTTAAATGAGTTTTTGATAAATGCAATGTTTCATTAATTATTGTGTTCCTTATTCTATAAGGATGTACTAATTAAATGAATAATACCATACACACAGTCTCTCAGATCTCATAAAAGTAATGTAACATGCATCATTTATCAATATTTCTAGTTTTCAATAATACCATGCCTGACAATGCTGTGCATCTGATTCCTAGTCTTCATTCATTGATGACATGAACTTTCCCTTCATAATTATTCTTCTTCAATATGATCCTCTATGCAAATCTAAGTTTGTAAATTAGAAAATTGGTTATACTAGTGAAATAAAATATGCTTGATTGATGCATCTAATAGTCTGTCTTTGTATTATGCTGTATTGCAGTAACTTTTCATTCCCATCATTAATTAAAATGCAAACAATAAAACAGTCAGTAAAGAAGCAACAAATTATAGTAACATCTTGAATATATGTCTATAGTAAAAATAAAACAGTAGAGTTTTGACAGATAAGAGTTAACTTCAGAAGATCCTGTTATTTTTCTCATATTTTCAAACTGAGTTTCGCAGAAAACATTTTGGGAAGAATGAAGAAAGCTAGTTTTAATGACATTTTAGTATCACACATTGTCATTTGCCATAATCACTGATCATTAATATCTGATCCTGCAAGATACTGAATATATTTGGTGATAATCAGCCTCTTAACTGTCAGATAAATATAAACTGAGAGAATAGCCACTTACAGGGTTCATTTTGTGTTTCACAGGATCAGGTCCTAAATGAGCTTTTCAGTTCATTGGTTCCACACCAGCGCATTTTCCCATTCAACATTTATCGAGAATATTTATTCACATTGGAAGTGGTTGCACCGTAGGATGTCAGGCAGCTGTAGTAAATAGCAAATAGATTATTCAATTACTTTGTACCAGCAGAGACAACAAAGAATGGCAAATATTAAATAAGTTCTTTGTTGCATATGCTTACTTGTTAGGACTTGAGCAGCATTCTAAATCTGTTAACCTTTCTTGTGGTTCCTTCTCCCTTCCAGAAAGGTTGTGTTTCTGACAAATTTGACATGGTCGTGATAAATGAGTTATATTTGTAGATGCTGATTATAAGACCTGTTTAACTTGCTGTCCACCATTACTCTTATGCTAATAGATCCCTGGTAGCATAAACAAAGAAAATTCCCCTAAGTGAGTAGCAAATGTTGTTAATGATAAAGTGTATCACCTAAGATGCTTACAGCCCCTGCACCACACAACTAATGAAGAACTATGCATCACAAATATATCATGCTTTAAGGAACACAAAATTTTATCTTCTTTAAGAAAGAAAATTTTCAAGTTGATTCCAAATAACTGAATATAAATCTGCCTTTTTCATTGTTATAGACAAATTATACAGTTATAAAAAAAATCACTAAGTGATGGTTAAATTGTGTGAAAGCAGACAGTAAGAAATTTTTTTAAACTCAAATGGATCACTGTTTACATTGTTAAAATTTCCTCCTTGTGCTGTAATAAGCAGAACTTCCCTCTGACTATACAAGCATTATTTCTATATTAGAACAAAATCCAAAAAGCAGTTAGTCGTGTAATTTCAATGGAATTGCTTGGTGTGTTATTAGCTCGGGCTCTCAAATCTACAGAGGCTCCCGCTCCTAAGTCCCTTTGGTGGTTTTTAACAAAGCATTTTGCTAATTTGTTTAGGCAGCAAAGGTTGTAGAAGCCTCTACTTATTCTGAAAACAAATAGAATATCAGCTTTGTGGGCTGCCAACACTCAGGTTTATATCCAAGAGCCAATTAAATAAAAACTTTAAAATAAATATGCAGTAAAAATACGCACTATGGAGATAGATTTTCCCCCCAGAAACTGTCTTTTTGAGTAGCCAGAAAAACATCACAGATGCACTTTGAAGGAAAGGAGCCAGACTGTGTGTTATTTTATAACAGAAATGGATTGTCAAAAAAAACTTTAGTCTTCCATAGAGTCAGATGATCTTTTGTGCTACCCGTGAAATAGCCCTTATCATAGGGACACAGTGAGTTATTCATAGACAGTGTCAGTGGAGTTTACTGAGTTCATTAACACGGGACAGGTCAGCAGCTCATGGTAATCATGGAAGAAGACAGAATTTCATATAATCATAGGACACAAGTTTGGAAGGGGACCTCAATGATCATCTGGTCCAACCTCGGTTGTCAAAAGCCCAGTCTACGCAAAGTGGTCCAGCATCCTGTCAAGCTGAATCTTAAAAAGTGTCCACTGCTGGGAAATCTACCCCTGCTTGGGGGAGATTCATCCAGTGGCTGATTGCTCTCATTCTGAAAAATTTTCCTCTTGTGTCCAATTGGAATCTCCCCAGGAGACACTTGTACACATTACCCTGGTTTTGACTTGTGACTCCTTGTAAAAAGGGAGTCCTCTTCTTCTTTGTAGCCATCCTTTAAACACTTTGACATGGTGATAAGGTCTTCCCTAAGCGTTCTTTGCTAAAGGTTAGACAACCTGGGTTGTCTCAGCCAATCTTCATATGACAGCATTCACAAAAGTTTGATTATTTTTGTGGACCTCCTTTAGACACTTTCAGCCTGTCCACATATGATTTGTATAGCAGGGACCAAAACTGCACACAGTATTCCATGTGGGACCTGAGCAGAATGGGGTATTTTACCTCTGCTAGTGATGTCCTTTTTGATGCAGCCCAGCGTCCTGTTGGCTCTCTTTGCTGCGGAGACTCACTGGTCACTCATGTGGAACTTATTGTCTACCAGGACCCCCAGGACCTTTTCCACAGAGCTGCTTTCTAGCTGGGTAGATCCTGGATTATATTTTCCCAGGCCCAGAACTTTATACTTGTCCTTCTTGAACTTTAAAAGGTTAGCTCACTCTTCCAGCCCATCTAGGTCTTCAGGGTGACTCTCTCTTCTGAAGTTCCCACTTCCCCACTTGGGCATGTTCTGCAAAGTTCATCAGAGTGCACCTAATGCTGTCATCCAAATCACTTATGAAGATATCAGACAGTGCTGAAACCAGTATTGATCCTTGGGGGACCACCCTCTGACAGGTTTCCAATTTGCAAAGGAGCTATTTAGTTGGTATTGGACTGTCCTTGAAACTTCAGGAAGGGAAGATATTTCTAAAATTCTCATCAATCACTCAGAAACAAAGTAATCACAGCACATATTTATGCAACTTGACAATAACTGCATTTCTTATCTTGAAGCACCAAAAGATAGTGTCTAAAACTAAGCGGTGGAAAAGCAAGGAGTAAGAAAGGAATGAAGGATGGGTTTGAGAATAAAGGGTGGAGATGAAGGGCTGAGAAATAAAGTGAAAATTGAATACCAGTTTCCTGTTCAGCTATCCCTTTTCAAATTGTTTACTACTACAGGCACTCTTTGAAGTCAGTCCAGTCTCCTGTGTCTTTTCTCTGCTGGTGGACAGATGATAGATTTGCCACTGTGCCCTCACACCAACTGCATCCAGCTGGTTCTCTTTCCAAATGACCTCCTAGCTGTGCCTATTTGCTGTGTATTTCTAGTCCCTTGATGTTCCATTTATTCAGTCCTGTCATCTTCTCCTAATGTAAAGCTTGTGCTCTTCTGACAGGGGACATCAGCATCAAAAAATCTCTTTCTCTAAAGCATGACCAGTTGAATTTGTACTACAAATACCCTTGCAGATACAGTAAATCCATTCTATTTGTTACCCTCATTTTTTATAATCCTGTGGGATTTGAATATCATGATTAAGTATGAGATTTTATTAAGACTATTTATAACCAACACAGTCAATAATTCTGTGAAATAAAGTGTTCTGCTGGCTCTCACCACCAAATCTGTGTAGGTAGCAAAGCCAAATGTAACCCCCACTGAAATCCTTACTATTCAGGTCACAATACATTCTTATAGATCAGCTAAGACTGGATTTTTACATGCTTGTTTATGGGAGCTTCAGAGCAGGATTTTGGGATGAAGCATTTCAGACCATATTGTTTTGAAATCCTTTTTGACATATAAAAATATAGACTTTTAGTCCATCATTTTAGTTGAAAATCATTGCACTAGAAAGTAGGAATAAATGAAAATTCAGATGAACTAGAAGATCTTTTAAATGCTGAGAAATACTACTCTATGGATAAATCTATATAGCCTCAACAAAGTGTCTGACTGAAATCTTAATATGAACCATTTTGTAAATTTAGACAACTCTAGTTAAACTGAAACATTGAAGAAATGGTTTGATAAAACACTCATTACAAGATATGATTGATACTAGAAATAGTGCATACCAGATAAGGTGGTAGGTGCAGAATATAAAGCCAAATGGGGTCAATGACCTTGGAGGTTTTTCCAACCTTGATGAGTCTACGATTCTAAGATTTTTAGATTTGTACTGTCACAGCTGATTGTTCCATTTGGTGTTGTTGTGAAAGGGATGGCATTTACATGAACGTAAAACATGTCATGAACATAAAAGGGACCAGAATAATTAGCTTAATTTTGACCTGAGGAACACACAGAAACCTGCAATTCCATTGGTCTGGGCTTTCCCCTTCTGTCTGCAACTGCTGCTACAGAGCTGTGACAGCTGCTACACTATTCTAAGCAATATTAGATGCTTTCAGTAATGAAGTGAGGAGAAGCAGAAAGAAACTCAGTGAGAGAAACAGTAGATAGACGATTAGTATGTCACCCACACAGGTCTGCATATCTTTTCACTCTCGGCTTTAAGCCCTCCTTGAGGAGGCTGCAGTTCTTGAGAGAGCAAAGAACCAAAGTCAAATCACGAGCATGTTTTCTTTACATATCAAAGTGCCTTCACTTGACAGGAAACAGTGGCTTTTTAAGTTCCTGGCATAGGTAAAATGCAGTTTTCTATCACATCCTTCAAAACAATTGGAAAAACAAAGAGTTATCTCAGGATAAACAAACCTATATGTACACAAACCATTGCCCATTGCTTCTGAATAAAATGCTACTTCACTTTTATCAGATGTCATACAATTGAGTGGAAAATGGAAAAAGGTTTTACAAGAAAATGTGTCAGAGGAGCCCCATTTTTAAACAATGACCACTTAACTTTGAGTCATTAACCACCCTTTGAACCTGGTAGATTCATAAGTTTTCACCAGCTTTATGGTCTATCTCTACATGCCTTGAGAGATTTTCAATAATGATGTTGTTGGAAACCTCATATTGCTAAAATCAAGTGACTTCTGCAGCTATCCCTTCATCCACTGAGCCAGTTACTTCACTACAGAATCCAGGCAGATCATTTAAACATGATTTACCCAAGAAAAGCCACCTCAATAAACACATAAGCAGACCTCTGAAGTCCTAAAGTGACTGCTGCATTAAATCTCATATATGTCTCTTGTCTTATATGTGAACAGGATAAACCTTAAAATAAAAAAAAAGTTGTTAAATCCAAATCAATTTAAGAAATTGAAAGAAAGATTTATATCCAAGTGGGTGTCTTGAAAATACTTTCATGTATTACAATAACCAAAAGTCTCCTGATTTTTTGAGTTATTTTTGAGTCACCTGATATTGACTCTTGAGTCTTCATTTTTAAAAGTGGATAATAAGAGTCTGATATGAGTCTCTGGGCTGAAGAAAGATGTTTGCTTTCTGTCTTATTTAGTAAATAAGGTCTTATTTCCCTATAGTTTCTGAGCAGTCATGTTAATCTTTCAATATAACTTTTACTGGTATGTAAGAGCTGGAAAAAATACCCCTGTCACAAGTTTCCATAGACATCTTTTTCTTCTTTCAAAGTATTTTAGTGCTTTGTTTCTGTGTTGTTGTAAAGATGACAGTTACCTAATTTACCGTGGAAGATCAGGGCTATCACTAAAAAATAATCTGCACCATACTGAGAAGTGAAATCCAGAAAAGTCTTTTAGAATATTTACTGTTATATATGAGGGTGATTCTGAGTTTTAATACAGAAATACTGTTATGCTTCTACAAACTTTCATATTCATCTGTGTTTCAGATGCATGAATAAAGGATACTAATTTAATAAAACCTCTTCATATACTGCAAGCAACAAAAATTTATGACAACTCATTTTTATTCTCTTTGAAGAGAACAGTAAAACATTGCTCACAAGTAAATCAGAAATTTCAGCAGTCATTTTCCAGCCCCTCTTGACCACTGCCCCCACAATGTTTGCAGTGCCTTCAGTTCATAGACATTATTAAGTGTGTACAGAGATCAAATATCAGAAAGACTTGTTTTCTATATTCCTCCTTTCAGCATTGCACACAGTGTCAGCATATGAGTTTCAGCTCTTTTATGGATTTTGATAGTCTCATAAAAGGACTAAGATAAGACAGCTAAAGAACAAACATTAATGACAATTAATTAACAATTAATAATTAACATCCAGCCTCCAGCAGCAATTCCAGCTTTCAGGTGGCATCATGTCATGCAGCAAAAACATCATTATTTCTGTCCCAAAAGCAGTATCCCAAACAGAGTAAGAAAGAATGGACTAACAGAGTTACAAGGCATAGCATAATGTAGATGGCATAGCACGACATTGCTTAGGACTGAATGGAACAGAAGTTTTCTAATTTTCAGCTGCTGTTTCACTTTGTCTCCTTTCTCAGGCTAACTAGGAAAGATCCAGTTCTGAGTTCACTAATACCAATTTCCTTATTACTAATTCCTGACAGCATCTGGAAAATAAGACCCAGGTGTGAAGAGGATGAATATTAAAATAGATAAAATCATTCCTTGCAGTAATTAACAGCAGCCACCTATGCACCAATTGTTTGATGGGCATCCTGGAGCAAAAAAAAAAAAAAAAAAAAAAAATTATTTTCCTCCTAAAGATTTTTTTTCCGTCATGAATGTAGAAAGTCTGTTTAGGATTGTTATTTTAAAAATGAGACTTACAGTAAGAAGTAGCAGCCCTGCTTTGATGTCAGCAGCAATTCTGTTTCTTTCTGTCAGAAGTAAAATAAATGAAATGCTTCTGAAATTAAATAAATGAAAACTACTCCAATTATAATAGTCCCTGATGATATGTTTGTTGCTGTGGGAAAAGTCTGATTTCAAGCCCCTTTCAAGTAAATAAGAATATTCGGATTCGTTGAAAATGTATAGGTAAGAACAATATCCTCACCATTATGAGAACTGCAAATGTATTTCTTCTGTACAAGGAGCTTGAGTGGTTGGTTTTGAGTCTTTTCGACTTTGTTTCTAGGATGATATTTTCCCACTTGGTTCTAAAAAATATCATTCAGACAGAAACTGCTTAGCTCATATTCCATTTCCCTAGAGAGAGTGTGTGAAATTTTCCATTTGCAACACAGAAGTCAAGCACTTGTTTTTCCTGATGGGAGTCTTGCCAAATGTAGGGGTTTTTTTCCCAGAAGGAATAGTTTTTGACTGTTAGTTGGTGCAAGAAGATTGTCACAGAATCACAGCATGGATAAAGTTGGAGGGAACCATGGTGGATCATCTGGGCCAAGCTCCTTGCTCAAGCAGGGTCACCCCAGAGCACCTGGCACAGGATTGTGTGCAGACAGCTCTCAAATATTTCCAGTGAGGGAGACTCCACAGCCTCTCTGGGCAACCTGTTCCACTACACAGTCATCTGCACAGTAAAGTTCTTCTTTATATTCAGGTGGCAATTCCTGTGCCTCAAACTATTGCCTTTTGTCCTATTGCTTGGATTATGCATAATTTATTTTCTTGATGGATTAAGCAACAGAACAGGGTTTGAATGGGAGGCTGATTTGACAAATATTTGTCATCAACCTATCACTTCTTGTTTTTGGTTTTTTTTTTTTAATACTGGGCATTGACTATATACTAAGGACTGAACTGTGACCTAGATGAGTACAATGTCCAAATGTATTCAGTTAATCCACATGTTTGAGTTACAAACTAATTTCTCTATGGAGAGGAATAAGATCCCTCAGGGTAAAATGAGATGCATAACTGTGGTATTTCAATTATCTCACTAAAAATTTTGACAATTGCACACAGGGACACTTCTTTGCTGCTCCATGGCTTAAGCACCCCAGCCACAGGTCTGTGAGCATTGTGAGGTCACACAACCTGGTATGAACCTTGTACAGAGCTGGCACATGATTGTATACAGGCCTTTACTGAATGGTAGTTACCTATATATAAAAATATTAGAAAAAATTTATTTCAGCAGCAAGCAATAGTCTTTAGTCTTTAATCAGGCAACATAGGACTGTACCACAAGCTGTATCAGCATAACGAGTTTGCTGAAAGATTTCTAAGGCTGGTTCACAAAAAATATCTATGCTTCTCACAATTTAAACACATTTAGAGTTTTCTTTTCTTAAAAGTATTATAATGATATTTTTTTACACACAGAAAAGCACAGAAAAGCAGATACCTGGAAGTTTATAGGCATGTATGAGTCTGAAACACTAAGTATTTCAAGAAAAAATTTCTTCATTGAAGATAGGTAAAATCATTTTAAATCTCACTAGGTTCATATCTGCATTATTAACTGTCTATATACCTTTGATGTGTATTAGGGGTAAAATATTTAGGTACACATAAAAAAGTCAATGAGATGCTCTTTGCATTTTAGAATATAATTAGAGTTAAAATATAGTCCTAAATGAAGTAAAGAAAATTGCACAAGAACTATGCAAAATTTCCCAGATGAAAGATATCTATGTAAATTCTTTTCATGTTTTTTATTTTCCCCAAACGTGATTTTTTAAATGCCTACATTTTATAATGAAAGAAGATACACAGAGAGCATCATATTAACCCACAATTTATTATGTAGTACCGGGGTCTTGCTATATATACACTTTATAGGTTCAGAGTATCACATTAACAGCTCTAGGACAGGTGGGCAAGCCAATAAAAGCTCACATGGAGAAGAAGAAATTACAGATGAAAACAATGTTGGCTTGTGGTTTAGCAGATTTAGAGAATAAATGATATTGTACATTGCCTGTGGTGAATTTTCAACTTAAGATAGTGAAAGCAGGAACAGAATTTTCTAAAGTACATGAATAGGGAGTTAAAAAACCCAAACTTCTGTTTTGCTGCCTCTTCTTTTTTGGCAAGACATGGCAGCAGTACTTCTTGCCCTGAGGAAATCATGTTCTTTTCCATAGGCTTCTTTCCATGATAATAATATAAATTTAGGGATCTGCTTTAGGGAGAAGCCTACCTGTGGTTTTGTGCCAAGCCCACTGGGCTCTGTTTTCCAGAAAAGTCAATTACATAGGCTAAACCGGAAGAACGGGTAGGGTTGTAAGAACCCTTGATATGTCAAAATGTAAGAGATTACAACATCAGTATTCACACTGCAGTATTCACACTGCTGCTGTCATACAGCACCACTATTAATTTGTGATAACACTTTTAAAAGTAATAAAAAATTTTAACTGCTTTTGTGTTATCATTGTGTTGTAAAAGCAAAATTTTGGATTTGAAGTACTTCATTTTGATGCACATAGATCTTGTATCTCCACTCTTTCTGGATGTTATATAACTTCTTCATATAATTTCAATTTTTTAAAGACTAATTTCAATTTATCTCAAATTAAAATGTATCCAATACTATCTCCTTGCATTGTAAAAAAAAAAAAAAATTATGGTTTCAATATATTCTTATGAAAGTGATTGTAAATTGCTATAATGTACTACCTTGTAAATCATCCTGTTAGAAAATGCTTTGATGTGTCTCCAAAATAAGATTAAAATTTCAGTATCAGAAATGAGTTTTGCATTGATTTCATAAAGCTATATGGCACTATTTTAAAAGAAAAAAGTGCACTATTCTCCTCTAAAATCCTGCTTTGACACCTTTGCAATATTAACAACTACTTTTTTTTCAAGATGTCAGATGTTATTGACAAGAAATTAATACATACTTATGTTGTATATTTAACAGTATTTCTTCTGAAGTTGAGTAATTTGCTGAAGATCAATAACTTGAAAGTAAACTTTATTCAAAATCCTGTCATCTCTGATCTCTGACTTACCTTGTAGCAGAGAGGTATTTCCTGTTACTGGAAAAATTTCCATGCCAGCCTCATAGTGAAGTTTTAAATCCTCTTGGAAGCCACCATTTTTCATCCATTTTTTCTAACGAGCTGCTCATTACAGCAATTCATCACTCAAATGAATATTAAACATGGAAAAATATTCCTGTGGCTGACTCATGATTTTCTTTTTTTTTGGTCCCAATAAAATGAATGCTGGCAGATGTATGCAGCAATTAGCATAAAAAGTTTGTGTTTCCAGGGAAGCCACCTTTGGACTTCAGGGATAGGGATTAAGTGATCTTTTCAGCTCACTTTGAGTCCTGGAATCTATAATTCTATGATTTCTTACTAGAATAGAAAATAGCCTAAAGAAGGTTGTCTGGTCAACACACCAACAAAACCACAGTTTTTATAACTGTTGAAGGGCAAATGTAAATATACTAGGAAAACATGTTTTAATATTTTTTCAGACTGTTCTTATCTCTTCAGACAATAATTTCTTGTGGGAGTTTTAAAAAAATTAATTTTTTATCTAGAGTGACCCAGAAGCAGGTATCAGAACTTTGTCTTCTTAAGTGAGTGCTTTTTTTTTCAGTTTGTAGATAATTTTCTCAAAAGTTGATATGCAATGGGACCAAAAAGTCAGGATGATTGCTTCAAAAGAAAGAAATAAAAGGCATGAATAGAGGAAGGAATAAGAAAAGGAGAGTAGTTAAATCAATGTATCTTAAAGTGAGAACATTGTAGGGCATAATTAAATTTTAGTGTTCTGCCTCGTGTTAAGGACCCTTTTCAGTTTTCTACTACAGGGTTCCTGCAGGTATCAGATAGGATTTGAGGTGGCAATTTCTAATTTTATACTTTTTCATAATGCTGAAATACTGTTGGTGAGAGATCACAAGAGAGAAAAGAACCCGCAAAAATTAGGAGTAATACTACTGATAAGGTCAGATATTAAATGAAAAGTTCAGAAAACCCTGTGGTATCATGCAAGTTAATTGAGAAATGAGTGAAAAGTGCAGCTCTTGTGCAGCTATCTGCTAATGAGAGGGGGAAGAAGTGATAAGCATGCTGAGGGATTTGAACCAGAAAATATATCTTTACAGCAAACCTATCAAAAGCAAGTCCTCATGACACAAGTTTCAAGCTCTTTATGACCAACAGTCTGATTTCAATTGACTTGGAGAAAATTAGTGACATATAGTAGGCTCAGGAAACCCACATCATCAATATGCTCACATTAGTCCAGTGAACATCTTGTTATAATATGCGAGACAGTCTTATTAGTGATGGTTCCTCAGTAAAAAAAGGTTACATCAATTTATGTGTAGGTTAAACAGCATTCTCTACACTTGCCAGCAGTACAAAAACAAGACGTGTAACTTGTTAATGCCACCACAGAACTGGGTGTTTACATTTAAAATCAATATTTTCTTTTGCATTATACTGTAGGTGACATATTCTTGGCAGTTAAACATTTCAGTGTGCTAGATATCCTTGCAAATGAACAATTTTTTTAACTTTTGGTTTTCTAAAAATGCTGCTGTAGAAATGCTATGTGGAATTACTTCTCATAAAGGCTGCTCCCTTTTAGTTCTTTTCTGTATTACTGGGAAATGACATATATGTGAAAGCAGAATAATGGGAACCAGCTTTCTTCTATAACATTCTATGCTCAAAACCAAAATAAACCCACGAAAAAAACCACCTCACCCGAACAAAAAACCCCAGATGGGTCACTATCCTAGAAAACTTTGGATTGTACAGCTAATTGCATAAAGCAATGCATATATATGTCCCCAAGAACTCAAAATATAATTAGTGAGGTTTTATTTTCATGCAACTTTACAAATGACAGAAAAATACAAGGGTTGCTGCAGTGCTGACAGTCATTCTTAGATAACTCACATTTCTACACAGCTTTTAATAACTTCTACAATATCTCAAAAACTCTTTTTCTGTGATCTAAGAAGCTGATCTCATCCAGAAAAGCTGAGAGATATGACATTTTAAAATTTACAAAGACAACACCAAAGTTGAGAGAACAATGACAGAATACGTGGAGGTGATTGTTTTACAACAGCATTTCCTCCTGTTTCAATTGACAGTATGCATGCCTTAAGGGACTAGAGATTAAAATAGGTGAAAAATGGTCATTTCTCTTTTGGTCATTATTTTTACATATGAAGACATATTTGAATAACAAAATATTATGAAGCTTTTTTTCCTCTTACCTTTTTCAAACAGCTTAATACCGTATGGTTTCTCTTCTTTACCCTAGTGTAGTGGTATGATTGAGAACCTCCTAAAGCCTTTTTAAAAAAATAGTAGTAAATTCTTATTTAACTCAAACCTTTTTTTCACTTTTTTGGAGGTTTTTTGTTTCTTTCCTTTATCTTGCTGCTTGTTCTCTTGAAAGGCTTCAGAAATCAGTATTCTGAGATTCTATTCAATTGCATTTGGTTTAGAATAACAGTTTTGAATCTGCCTTACTTCTTAAAAAAAAAAAAAAAAAAACTTACGGAATTATGAAAGTAATGAAAAACAAATGGATGTTTTTTTTTAAAGCTGTCGGTTTTATGGTTCTTTAAACAAGTCTTAATGTCAGTCTAAAGGATTTAATTTACATCCGACTGTAGGTGGTATTTTCTTGTCAAGCCCATATATTCCAAAAGGTTTCAGAAAGCATAAACATATGCAAGACAATAAATTTATATCAGTTTTTTTTTTCCTATATTGCCTGTAACTAACTTTCTCAAAACATTTGATTAGCATCCACACGTCTGCATTTTACAGACTCATGAACCAGAGATAATTTGTTTGTTTTTAATGTCTCTTTTCTTTCTCGCATTACTTCATGTTTATTCAAAAATTTTTTATCAAAGATTCAGTTATGAGGAAGTCAGTGCAGTGGTATTCATAGAAACACTGCTAGAAATCACAGAAGTAATAACTTTTAAAGAGAGTACACACATCTGACTTGTAGGTTGCTTAGAAAAGTACCGACAGTCATTAAATGAATATGTGATATTACGAAGTGCAGGTTTCTGCATTTTGCTTCAATTACTATTAGGTCTGAATTGAGCAATTAGGTAATTTTTAGTTTAAAAAAAATTAATAGAGCCTTTTCTTTTCCTGAGACAGACAACAAGATACCATCTTCCTTTACAGTTTTACCTGTCTTATTTTCCTTTATGACTATTTATTTCCAGAAAGCCTTATTCTTTAACATTTCTGATTTGGAGAATTTCAGAGAAATTATTCTTTCCCCATTGCAATCTATCGACTGCACTGACCATATAAAAATAAAAGTATACTGCATAAATATCAGAAATTTATTGAATATGGAGATATTTAGAGAGGAAAAAGCTGTGTTGAATATGTTTATTTGTGAAGCCCTGGTCTGACTTTACTGAATCTAAATAGAGATTCAAATGGCATGTGATTCGCCCCAAGCAGGCCCAAAGACACTTCAAAGACAAAGTCAAAGAAGTGGGTATTTGCTTTATTCGGTGCGCCGGGTGTGGGGGATCGCTCCTCCAAAAACACACACACCTTGGCACTGCCAACTCACAATATTATGGGTGACATTCATGCATATTCATCACATTCCTCAAGATAGGAGTGGTTATACAAATCATTTCTCGGAAATCATTAATATCATTAGCATGTGTGCCACGCATGCGCTGTGTGTCCTGGTGGTCTTCGGGGGTCTTCTCGTGATGAAGATCGGGTAGTCTTCATCACAGTGCACTTTTCACCTTTCCTTTCTGGGCATGCGTGGTACCTGGTGGGGGATGATGCAGCAGTTTCTGTGTTGCCTTCAAAGAGATTCTTGTCCCTCTTTATCTTGACAAGATTAAGGAAATCCTGTTTTTCTAGTGTTTTTAGAATTAACATATTCTGTCTCTCAGTAGTTCACATATTCTGTCTCTCAATAGTTAACTTGAGTTACCTGTTTGACCAACTCTTTCTCACACGATAAAGAAAACAAGATAGCATTTTCAGCCCTGGGCAACAGAAACCAGGGAAACAAATCATTCATCCACTATGGGGCAGTCATTTGTGAAATATGTCATTGATTATTAAAAACTATATCGTAATGTCAGGACATGAGGGAAGAAAAAATCAAGGACCTTTGACAAAAGGATGAGAAAATCACTGAATCACAGAATCAATTAGGTTGGAAAAGACCTTAGAGATCAGAGTCCAACCTATGACCTAACACTACCTCATCAACTAGACCAGGGCATTGCATGACACATCCAGTCTTTCCTTAAAGACTTCCAGTGATTGTGACTTCAGCACCTCCCCTGGCAGCCCATTCCAATGCCAAATCACCCTTTCTGTGAAGAAATTCCTCCCAATGTCCAACCTAAACATCCCCCGGCACAGCTCTTGTCTTATTGAGAATTGCCTGGAGTAGAGACTGACCCTCCCGTGCTACACCCTCCTTTCAGGCAGTTGTTGACAGCGATAAGCTCTCTCCTTTTCTCTCAGCGGACAATCTGCATTACGAGGTCTCCTCCCCCTTCTGATGGCAACACAGGCAGAACTCCTCTGACTCCTGCTGAGCTTCTCTCAGGACTGGAAGAGTACAACTCCACCAGTCTATTTGTCTCTCACTCTCCCTGATACCCTTTTGCCTTTCCACTTCTTCCTTAATCTCTGCCCGCAGGCAGAGCCGATCACTCAGCAGCTCACGCTGCACGCTGGTGACTTTGCCCCGTGCTCCGGCAGCAGCAGCAGCAGCAGGCTCGCACACTCGCTGCAGCCAGTGCCCTGGACAGTGCGTGTTTCTTGGGGGGTCCTGTCTGGGTTCGCGATCTTGGCTGGCAGCAGCAAGCAATGGCTTTTGACGGTTTGTGAATCATCGCTGGATCTGGTAAAATTGGGAACAAAAAACCCAAACCAAACAACCCCCAGCCAAAACACCACGCCCACCGTGTGTTAACACAGCCCACCCACCAGCAGGAGCTGGGAGCGTCGCTGAGCCCTCCTGCTCGCCCTGCCTGGGCAAATTACCCCGCCCGATCACCTGCTGCTGCTGCTTGTGCTTCCCGGAGATGCTTCAATTCCCTGCAAATGGCCTTGGGATCGCCCCCTACTCACCTGAAGGGCTGGCAAGAGCCAGTCAAACAAGGATCTTTGATAGGCCCAAGAGAGAGAAAAGAAAGAATGGGTGAAAAACATCCCAGTAAAAGAGAAAGGAAAGCTAAGGCTTGTGTTTTGGGCCCGGAGATGAGAAGGTATAAAGTTCTTATGTTCTCCCTGTTCTGTATATTACAGAATCGCATAGCCACACATTATAGAAATGGAAATGCACATTTTTAGAAATATTTTCAGTAGGTATGTGTAATGATTAATGTATAATATTGTAATAATATTGTTCCTCATGGCAGTCAACGAGAAGAAAAAGAACCTTTGTTTGTAAATGTATCTATCACACTTATTAAAGACCTGACTAAAAAAAACCCAAACAACAAAAAAAGACTAAATAAATTAAATATTAAATAACTATGCTTGTTCAATACACTATAACTCACCTCAGAGCAGTTCTGTGTATTGTCTTTTTGTTCTTTTTTCTTTATTTACCTGCATTCAGCTCTTGCAGGGATGCCAGGGAATAATTTCACTTCTTTGGAATTTTCCTATTTCTCCATATAACTTGTGTATTTGTGGTACTTTTCCGGAAGGTATTTGTCACCTCGTAGTTGAAACATCCTCAAATACTTACATATTCATAGTGAGTCATATCTAGCTCATTAACAGAACTACTAACCGATAATTCTCACTATTAAATACTTTATAGAATATTTTCTTCGGGATATTACAAGCACATTAAAATACACTGAAACTTTTAACATATTAAATATGGACAAGGTTTTCCATTAATACAATTAGCTGCAAATCAGAGGAAAGGAGTAAAATATGGTCAAATGAAAAAACGTGTTACTGAAGAAAGAAATTTGGAGCAAATTATAAACACGAATGGCCACAAATAGTCAGCAGTGGATTCCTGTGTTCTGCTAACATCTCCTGGGAATATGTTACTGAAATTGCTGCTTTTAGCAATGACTCCTGTAGGACAGAGCAAGAGAGAAATGAGGTTGCCTTTGCTGGGAGGAATCAGG
Organism: Pardalotus punctatus; assembly: GCA_013400915.1. Classification (NCBI taxonomy): domain Eukaryota; kingdom Metazoa; phylum Chordata; class Aves; order Passeriformes; family Pardalotidae; genus Pardalotus; species Pardalotus punctatus. Next base: position 167,321 of record VZTX01006378.1, on the reverse strand, counting down.
TAAACACCTTGCTTGACACAAGGTAGTTAGGGCAGTCCATTGTTTCCAATCAAAACTGTGATTGTTGTAGGAAGAGACATTTGCAGATTACGTTTCCCTTTCTTATTAGAGCACTGTAAATCCTTCAGTATCCTGACTGGGTTTGTTAAGATTTTCTGAATTTTTCCATTTCATTTTGTTACACATCCCTGCTTAAATGGATCCAGTGCAGTGCATCTCTGTCTACTAAAGTGTCTGCAAATGTTCCACTGTTCTCAAAACAAAAACAAATCTCAGGAAACCTGCAAGTCTTGTTTTTTCATTAAAACAAAACTGTTAAACAAAATGTCCTACTTCTAAATAGGCACATCCAGGAAATATCAGCCTGAGAAACCCTGCACATTTTCTAAATATTTTCACCTTCAAATTCATCAAGGTTTAAAAAAAAAAGAAAAAAATGGTTCTGCTATGAAACAGAAAATGCAGAATTTCAAGAACTGTCCCTTCTTTTGAAAAAGGATATTATTTGCAGAATTACCAATGCAACTGATAGTAGCTTCAGTTCCATTTATAATTGAAGTAGTTGCTTGAACAACCTTCAGTATTATGCAAATGTATGGCACTAGAGGAATTATAAAAAGGGTAAACTATTCTGTTTTTCCTAATCTAAAAAATTAAGATTTTTCTGTCTTCATGTTCACCATTTTTGTTCTCTGGTTTTCTTTCTGCATAGGGAGGTAAATGAAGCCTCTTAATAACAGTAATGTGGATAAATTACATGTCTACACTTTAATGTAGTATAGGTACAATTGCATGACAGTAATTATTCCAAAAGTGTATTTTATTAGTTTACCAAGTAATTACTCAGAATTTTAAGTATTAATTGAAATACATTCAAATTAGTCTTAAAACAAAGTATAGAAAAACAGAAAATTTTCTAAAAGTACTGTTTAAATAATAAAGTAATCACTGCTTCTGGCCATTTTTTTTTTCCTTTGAGTGTATATTATCTTGTTTTTGCAATTACTCTTAATATCATTACATGTAATGATCGAAATGCAATTGGTGATGCAAAAAAATGTTTGTTTTTCACCATAAAAAATTTCTTCAGGATGGATATTCTTCTATACATATAAAAGACCACAATGGTGAGATGAGTGAACTATTGTGAGAAACACTGAAAGATGACCACTGAAAAGGCCCAGCACATTACAAAAATTGCAAACTTAGTTTTCCATTAACATTTTCTATTTTGGCATCTTAAAAAGAGTGGAAGTTGATTTCAGCAGAACATCCTGTGGGGAAATTAGTTCATTTTGCTAAAGTATCTTAATAATTACAGTGACATCAAGGTTAATTGCTTAATCTGTATTGCCATAGTGCAGTCCTGTAGAAATCCCAACACAATCTGTTCTATAATTAGTGCCAGAATATCCATATATAGAACAAGCTGTAGCCTAAATAAATAAATAAAAAACCCAGATATGATTCATAAATAAGATTTACCAGAGTGTGTGTGTTTGTGTGTGTATATATGTGTATCTATACATACATACAAAGAGAAGGGGGAGATTTCAGAAAACAGAGGTTTTGAAAACGCTGTTTATTAAGCCCTTGAGGACATACAAACGGCTGAGGTAGAAAATAACTTCAAGCAAGACGTTTTACCCCCTTATTCTTTTCCAGCTCCAGAATGTAATTCCAACCAACACCATCAGATTTGCATCCAGTCCCATGCTTTTCCTGTTCCATGTCAGAAACTAAGTGGTCGGAGTTTAAAAAGTAATTGTGACGACCCTTCTACTTCACCTTTTGGGTTAATTTCAATAACATTGCCTATTGCTGAGCTTACAGATTTGTATTACTTTGGCACAGCTCATTAGTGCGTGATCCCATGTGGATTTATTGAGTGTTCACATTCTGAAGATGAGCCATACTGAGGGACAATGTGGTGCCCCTGATAACTCATGATGGTTCCTTTCTTGCTCTCTTCTGATTTTTGGAAACTGTGACACCATTTGCACATTACTCCTTTATATTAGTCATTAGTTCTTGCTGACTGCTTATTACATCTGAGGCACAAGCTGTGAGTTACTCTGTGTTAGATAACAAAATTTTCAAAAAACCAGTATCTGCAGACAGAAATGAGCAATTGGCTCTTTAATAGTTTTTTGTACCATTGATATATTTTTTCAAAAGGGTTATAAGGAGAAATTTTAAGTCACTTACTATATAGCAGCATTCAAAAAGGATTCTGCATTTAAAGACCTTGAAAGAAAAAAATTCTACAAAATATATCTCTCCCATTTTTACAGAAATTGGGATAAGAAAATCACAGCCAATACTGATCTCAAATATGAAAAATATGGCAATGGGACCAATATTGTGTTTTGTACAGCAGGACTGAAATATAAAGCCTGTATCCTTGAAAACGTACACTCTTTTACACATCTTGAGGTATACATTCCATTTTCAATATTAAGCCCCTCACTCAAAAGTTAGCATCACTGTGATAAAGACTGATGATTGTTTATTGCTTTAGATACTATGACTTTTACTTTAAGGGAGTTGATGAGGCAAATTAACTTTAATTTTAAAAAGGGGAGAAATATGTCCTTAGAGCTCAAGGGCTTATTCTCCAAAGAAGGATCATTAAATAAGGAAATGTTTCCAATGACACATTATTTAAATTATGTTACATGCAAATTTCAAAATATCATTTTCTTTTGTCTTACCAGCATCTATGTATTTATGTAACCTATTTGAGTAATTTTGAAGACATACATGTTTACATCATGTCGACGTCACAGATACATACAGCTATGGAAATGTTTTATATTCGGACCTCTGAACTTGGCCACTTTTAAAATAGCCATTTTTAAAAAGCAGTAACTAAGACAACCATGCACTCAAAAATAAAATTAAAAAACCTTTAATTTTCCTACATTTTACATAGTCATAGCCTTTTACTCAGTGCCTAATCATCTCCAGGGAAACACAAATTAACTTTCCTACATCTTAAGTATTTTTCATTTTGATGTTTTTTCAGGCAAACACCACTTTAATTTTGAATGTTCATACTACACAGTGGGAATTTATGCAATTTACAAAGCATTTACCATAGCAGTTGAGAGACTATTTAGAAATTTCACATGAATCTCTTTCACCTCAACATAAATTCTGTTCTTTCAACTCCCTTTAAAAAGGCAGTTACTAACCTGATAAGTTTATTTTGGCAGTCAAACTGTAATTAGTAACCTGTAATACTATCAAATAAGAAAGCTGAAACTTATCACAGCAGTGAGTCTATATTTGCTTGTAATTGCAACTTTCTTTTTCTTTTCCACATAAGTCAAAACAGTAACAACTTACAAAAGACTGGGAGTTTTAATAATCCCCTGAGCTATTTAAAAACTCTATTTTAAAGTGCTTGTAGCAGAATAATATTATTTGGTTCTCTGTTTTCCTCTCTTTGTCACCATAGATACTGCTTAGAAAAGTTTTATAGCTCATAAGATACCATCCTGATTGATATCAGGTAGACACAGGAGAACTACTTCCTAGCTTTGTTGATTACTTACAGCAATTATTGAACTTTATCCATTATTTGAAAAGTGCATGGGGCCATTTCCTTAGTGCTCTCACAAATTTCTTTGGTTTTCTTTCAGAAATATATATAGGAGAAGCAGAGGTAAGACCTGGTTAAATTAGAATTAGTTGATTTTAAAATTCTGCTAACAAGCTGATTTTTACTTCAGATTTCTAACTTTTGATTAGAAGTGCCCATCGCACACAGGTAACTATGCTGTGTTGTGTGATTTCAGATTTTGGTAAGAAACTTAAAAAATAATATTTTTGTTTATTTGTTTTAAAATCACCAAATAGTAGATAACAAAAGATTGATAATGTTTGTAAGTAATACAAATCCACATTCACATTTAACTAATATTAAGCAAGCTTTTTGAGAGTTTAATGAGCAACATTAAAGAATGTGTTTACAATGTTCCTTCTGTCATTGTCGCTGCGAAAGATACCTGCTGTTCAGCCTTAAAAGGTCACCATAGTCAGGCTTCCCTGACTTAATCAATATAAACTACATGTCTCTGCATCAGAATAAACAGCCACCGCTGCCTCTTCTTCTTCTGCCAGATGAAGTACTGTGTTATTCCTGATCTCCTCTTGCTCCGGGTCAGTGTTTTCCCGTATTCATAGTCAGTGCATAGGGTGACTGTAAAGACAAAGAGAACACTGGAGCAATGTTAATGCAGTTGCATATGACTGATAGGACAACCTCAGCAAAAATTGATCTTCCCGTCACCCCTTTGAGTCCACTAATGTCATGTTGTTTTTTCAAAGAGACTTAAGCATGCTTGATAGACTTGTTCTTGGGTATTTCATTCCAACCTTAGAGGGAGTAAAGGGTAGGGTGATGAGCAAGGTCACTGGCTATTGAACTGAAATTAATTAAATGATGAATGGCCTTTCAAGATAATTATTATCATACAAGTATTTCAGCACATTTCTGAAGGCCTCCTACTCAATGAAGGATCATATTCAGCAGGGTTTTGATTACCTCTAAGGGTGGAGATGATACAACCTCTCTTGGCACTCTGTTTCAATGTTTGAACACTGTCACAGTATTTTTGTTATGGTTGATTGGAATTTTCTTGAATTTATGCCCTTTTACCCTTGTAATGTCGCTGGGTGTGACTAAGAAGAATCTCCTTTTCTCCTACATTTTAGAAATTTGTAGACATTTTTCTGTGCCTCTTTTAGTCAGCTGCGTGTGGATTTTGTGGGGTGTTTGAAATGTGTTCACGGATTTCTTGTTTTATTGCTTGGTTGGGGTTTTTTGTGTGTTGTCTGTGTGCGCATGTGTGTATGTGTTACTTGTGGGTTTTATTTCTCATGTAGATTGCTCATGTTTTAGAATGAAAGTTACTTGAGGTCAGAGAATACAATTTGAGACTGCACTATAATTATTCTATTAGATGGCAATGGAAGAGAAAACATTTCAAGACAAATATCAGATTATATTTATTTTGGTTCATTTTGTTATATCTTTAAAAGCTGAAAAATCTTCAGTCTGTCTTCTGGTTGAATTTGGGAGTGCATTTAAAAGAGACTGGCATTCTTAGTCTACCAATAATTTTAAAAATTACCTTGACACAATAGGGAATGCATTTCTTTAAAAGCATGATGAAAAGTGAAGACTGTAATTTAGACCATTTCAGATCAATCTGTAGATCTGTTGAGTAATACACCGTGTCTTTTGGTGTCATTGTTGGGAACATGCAGAACAGCACCTGCATAAATGGAGGAAACTTTCAAATATATTTCTAAGTTTCAATAGACTTCAAGTATTAAGAAAATTGAGACCTACACATACATTTTGTTCTATCACTGTTCAACTCCTCAAAGTCTGTAATAAATTTTTTCACAGAAAAATAGCACTTATTTCCTTTAGTGCAGGACTGTTATTCACAGGTCCTTATATCCTGAGTTGTTTTGTTAATCAGATATGTAGTACAGTTTTGCAAGCAGTAGTAGTGGCACAAAGGTGCGTTTCACAGTTATGGAGTATGAACTGGGAAATACCTAAAGTCAAAGTTATTGTCAAAGGATGAGGATTGTGTGTGGCATGAGATGAGCATCTTTTGGGGACCATCTGTAGCATGACTATTTAAGTCTTGATTTTGCTTCGTTCTGGGGAAAAAAAGGAGGTTAGGAATTCAGATAGATATAAATAAACCTGCTCAAATAAATTACTATTTTCTGGGGTTTTTTCTTGTTTGTTTTTGATTTTTATTTACTTTATTTCTTCCGAGTTAAATGAGGAGTACCATGTATAGTTGCTGCCTTGTCAGGTTTGGAATCAGGTCTGTTATTTAAAAATAGAAGGATTTTGCAGCCTTTTTTTCCCTCAAAATTTTTTTGTTTATAATTACTGAATAGCACAAATTACCATAGTCATTAAAAGAAAAAGTAACTGAAAGATATTTCATGGTCTGAGTTATACAGAAGGTCAGACTAAATTATCTAATTATTTCTGTTACCACAAATTGAAATCCATTATTGCAACTGAGAAGCCAAAATATGAAAATGAGGACAGATAAATGAGACTAATGAGAAAGCTTAGAATTTTTACTCTCTTTTAGGAGAAGCAGCATCCTAAAGTCTGTAATCTTCCCAATATTATCTATTTGCTGTTGAGGAATACATCTGGTCCAGGTGGCTGGGCTCGAAAGCTGCAGATGGAGATGCTGATTGAGCTCTGGGGGGAGACTGAGACAAGAGGCCATGGACTGACCAGCTTTTGGGATAACAAAGGGCATGGGGAGTGGTGACACCAGCCAGGCGAATGGACACTGGGAAACACAGCTGGAGCTGGGAATTGCCAACCTTTCGGATAACAAAGGAGATGAGAAGGGGTGACACCAGCGAGCTGGATGGACACGGAGAGGGCGGCAGGAGAAGCGAGACTCCCCTCAGGTCGCTGGAGCTGCGGCTGCGAAGGGGCTCCGGTCCCAGCAATGAAAGTCTCTGGCCTTGGGAGTGCGGCTGCCAGAGACGCTCGGGAGTGGTCAGACTGGGAGGTTTCCTTAACAGTTCTCTGATACAGTTTCTCATTTCCCAGGTTCCAGCAAAGAGAAATAAGTGTCAGCCAAGTTGATGAATCACACTGAAATCACATTAATCACTAGACGATTCACAGAAAGAAGTGACAACTACCTTTCCTTTAGGCTTTTCTTTTGGTTGTCTGAAGTTAAATGAAGAAAAACCCACTACCTGGTTTGTGCCTCTCTGTATCTTTGTTAAAATTAGGTTTTGACTTTTTAAATTTTATTTTAGAAATATATAAAACAGTTAGGTCAAGTAGCAGGGAAATTTAGATGTTTGCTTTAAAGGAGTTGCAATCTGTACTTTGAAGTCTGGTCCTTAGACTTCTGTATCACACAGTCTCAAATCGCTGCAGAAATAACCGAGAGAGAGAAGAGTGTATACACCTAAGAAATTCAGGGCTAACAAAGGAGAAGCCAATCTAAGTTTTAGGGACATGACTATGCTGTTCATAAAATTATAAAGGTTCATGTAAAGAGAAAGTAAAAATGCAATTATAGAAAATAAATGACCAAATTATGAGTTCAGAATACACTATTATGTTTCTCATAGAGCATAATTATAGTTGTGTCATTTTCTCAGCTATATTCAAGGTTGTAGCAGCACTTATATTATAATCTCTATATTTCAAGGGTTTATAATTTGGCGGCAAGAAATTTACTTAGCAGTGGAAATTAAGATCCTAAGTGTCAACCACAGAACACATTATTTTATAGTGTTATTTTTTTGCATGGGAGTGTAAGACTAAAAAGAAGGAAGACACTGACTGGGCCAGAGGTCTGTTATTTTGCCATTACTGATACAAATAAGATCGGATCCGTTACTATCTTAAAATTAGCATAAATATTCACTAGCAGGAATGTTAAAATGTTACTGTCTGGTATGATGCAAAGTTCCCACTTGGAATTTTTCAGTACTGAAATGTAACAAAGTAAATGTGTTCCATATTTTCAGCACCTTTGACAAGAAAGGATTATCTTTTTGTTCCTGGTTTTGTTTGCTTATTTTTGTTAGTCTTGGTTTGGTGGATTTCTTTAAAAGACATATTTTTGATATTACAAGTGACTCTCAATTCTAGTTTTCATTCACATCTACTATCCTTTTTTTCACTTTTCCTCAGAAATTGATGTTTTAGTTCCAGTCAAGAAGTTTTCTTTGTTATTTGATGTTTTCCCCTTGATATTATTACTTTCTACACTCATAGAAATACAAGTAATATATTTATATTAAATATAATTATAAAAATTACTGTTTAGATACAAGTATCAATCTTCAGTTAACAGGTTCCATTTAGTCTCTGTACAGAGCAACCCTGCAAAAATCACTCAGAAACAGAATCAGAATAATGATTTGCTTTCACGTATTCTGAAAGTTTAACTGAAGTTCACAACTCAAAGAATTCCTGAGAAAGTTACTCCTGGTTTCTAATAGTTTCATTCTACAATGAAATTAATTTGATGCAGACTGATAGTAATCTACGCCTTTAATCAATTTTACTGCTTGAGCAAGAGTTGTTTAGGTTTTCAAGTACAAAATTTATTTCTTTAGGAGAGTGTAAATATGTTCAATATATTAGGAACACTTAAATATTTACATAACAGAAAGACCTTAATTATTTTGTAAAACTGATATTTCTTTTTGACATTCTGTTTGGGATTTTAAAATTTTTCTTATCATGTTTAGTGGTGGGGTTTTTTTTGCAGTTTTTTTGAGACTGTCTTTGTCAAGATATTAATTTCTGGGGCTAATTTTTAGTTATTTATGTTTTAAATATTTGGCTGGCTTTAAATTACTGTGAGAAATAAGTTCTTATTATTTTATTTTAACCTGGTAACTTTTGACTTTATTCAATATAGGAATGTGCCTTTAATTCTCTGAAGTAATTTTATTACGTATTTTCAGCTCTTCATATAGAGGTTGCAATTGTGAACAGTATTCAGAGACACCTAGCTTCATACAAGTCTGCAGTATCTCAGTTTTATTGTTGGATACTAAAACATTTGCTGTGCAGCAGGAGTAGACATGCAAATAAGCTTTTCTGTTGACTGTACATATTATACGGGTAGCATGAAGATGCAATATAAATGCACTGAAAGTTAAAAAGTGAAGAGTTATTTAATCTCTGACAAAAATATCTACAAAAATCTATGAGGTTTTACCAGGATTTCTTACTTAGGAGCCCCCATCTGTCCTATTTTATTTTTAGACCATATTTCAGCTGTTGGTTTTGTATTCAAATGTGTTGTTTCTCCTGCTCCCTCCACTTGCAAATGCAGTCACATATATTAGAATGCCTCACATAATGTGAATAACATTCATAGGAACAACAAAAAAATCCCAGAACTACTTATTCATTTGTTGTCCTACATATAGTTATAAAAAGTTATGTAAACTAAAGAGACAGTTAATAGAGATTCATAAATTATGGAGACTGGAAAGCCTATTTTGGAAGTTTTTTCTTACACAGATAGTGAAATTTAGAACTTAATTTTTGTGTGTATATGTGCAGGCTGTGAGACTGTGCTCTTCGCTTTTGCTGCTGACATTTTCTCAAAAAATCAAACCTGGAGCAGTTTTCTGCATAGCCCTATATTGAACCTCATAAGATTGCAACTCAGGGAAGAGGTTATGGCCAGTGAAGCAGGTTTCTGAACTGCCTCTAAGAGTCAGCTTTGCAAAGGAAGTAGCTCAGAAAATTTTAACATTAATTTCTTCATTAATTTCTTGGTTTTGGCCTGGACCTGTATGGCTTTGTAGCCTTCTTTTGCCTGGTCATCATTTTGTCCTGGCAGATCTTTTAAGCAGTCCGTATATGTCATATTGAGGAAGACTTTTTTTTTTTTTTTTAAATATGAGAGACACACACAAATGATCTATGTAAATAAAAAAGGAATAATCTGTTTAAATTTGTTGACCTTGGTGGCTTGTGTATTTACTGCACCATTTTTCTTCTGTATTATTTTTAATGTTTTAGAACATAACTTCTCACTTGTTTACACAACAGGAGTGATTAGATGATCCTGCTTCACTGCAAAGAAATGGTGAGTCCATAATTTCATTTTTAATGCTTGGGTCAGGGTATTTGAACACTGCATAATGACCAGTTATAAGAAAGAAAGACCTGAGGCACAAGGATGTGCTGACCTCACACAAGTATGTGCTAAGTCTACATTGCCATGTGTATTCTAAATATTCTCATTATTTTAGGAGGTCATCCTAGTTCTGTCATCTTAGTCCTGCAAACTGGCCCAACAGTCTCCATACTGACATAAATGTATTTAGGCAAAATGCTTTAGAGGTTTGCCATGTAGTAAACCTAGATTCAATCCAGAGAGCTACTGAGAAACAAACTTCCTGTGGTAAACGGTTTGCAAGTCAATATGACTTCTATTTCCTACCGAACATTTGTTGGATTGTGTATTGTGCACAGTGATCTTCATGCCCCAAACAAAAGTGATTTGCTGCTATGTTTGTGTAGATAGCAAATAATTTTAAAACCACTGAACACTATTCTACCAGCAAAACCTGAACTCTGTTAATAAAAATAACAATGTTGAAGTCTTTTTTGAGAAAGAGGTTCACTCACAGAATTGACAGTCAATCTAATAGTAGTTAGGTGTTGTAGATATTGTAACGCCATTTAAAGTGAGAGATATTGTATTCAAAGACATAAAATTTAATTCTTAGTAAGGGAGATATTGAGTGTTCCTGGTGAGGTTAAAGGATTGTATGAGGTTTCAGGAACTGCTGCATTTGCAGCCATTTCCACAAACTGAGAAATTATTTGCAATACTTGATTTGAAAAGAAAAATTGCTCTTCTTATTCTTATATTATGGGTTCTTGACACCAAAGAGTGCTACTAAATGTGACATGGATCTCAAAACATATGCAGGTCTTTTCCACTTTAAATGTGGATATACAGGCCAGCATCAAAGGTACTGAATTATTGACAATCTTTTATTTTTTTATCCTACATCTTTATTGCAGATAGAGAATATTCCAGCCTATGCCTTTAGTCGATCTCCTTTCCAGTGTAAACACATATTCAAAATATAAGTAAGAATATTTGATGCTCTGTGTGGAGGTGAACTTCTCTAAAAAATGCTTTAGATAGCAGTGTCTTTAAGAGCTGCCCTTAGCAAGTCTATGTCAAGGCAGCATTGTCTTTTACTCTACTGTGTTACTTTAATAATCTGCTCCTCCAGTAACTGATCTGCATTTGTACTGCAAAGGCAGTCTGAAGTAGTAGAGGTGTCTCAGCAGGTAGTTTAGTGTGCATCAAAGGTGTCCTTTTCTGGAAACCGCTAATGATTATTTCTTGTTGTATAAGACCAGTTTACAATTGAAATAAACTATCTTCTTTATTTTTAAGCAATATTATTGCTTTGCAAAAGAAATAACTGATTGTAACTTTCTGCAAATTACTATAGCTACAGAGAAAATTTCACAAGGAATGTTGTGTCAAGGACAATACATTATGCCCAGGTTCTACAGGATTGCACAGCATGATGGGGGAGAGTTAAAATATTTTTATGGATGACTTATGTGTGTGCAGATAATGGGGTTGATTAAATGAGTGGTATATGAAATCGTATAGATCAGGCAGGTCTAAACAGGTGTTCTTCAGTCTTGAAGTCCTTGTGAATATGTTTTGATGGCCTGCAGATGGAGCAAGTAAAACTTTGCTGTAGTCAGTTGGAAAATTTCTTTTGTCTTCACCAATGAGCTTTCTTTTTGAACAATGACATTTTAGCAAAACATCACTGAACAGAATATATTTGTAAAAATCATATGCAAAGAATCTTCGTCTCTCTTTGGAGATTTCAGGTGCACTTATACCCACATATTTTGAATGTTTTTTAAAGGAGAAATAAAATATATTCCACATTAATTTGCTTCACATGAAGATTAAAAAACCCAAAATCTGTAGCGAAAAACTCGAAATCTGTAGTGAAATGCTGATTTTTATAAATCTCTTTTAGTAAACAGTGTAAAAAAAGTAATATGTTCAGAATTTACTGCTCTTGCCACTGCTTACCAAATATCCTAGATACAAGCATGTAAGCAAGCAAGAATGTGAAGAAGTTGAACACATTCTCTCTAAAAAACAAATGATCTTTCACATGAAGTTATGAAACAAAACATTTCAGAGTTCAGTGTGTATTTGAAATCAAATGGCTTCACAATATGAAGAAGTAAAATACATTAAGTAGTTAAGTATTTAAAAAAAAAAGCAATTTAAATCCTTAAGTGCTAAGCAGCCCATGCTCAGGCATAAATTATAGTTGCAATTAAATAACAACTTCCTCCACAACTCACAACCATGAAACTTTTAACTATAAATGGAGAACTGGGTCGAATAGGGAAGATGCTAAAAAATGTTTATTCATCATCTCCTTTCTCTGTTATTGAACCCAATGTCACTCTCATATTTATTCACTACCTCGTTGATTTATGACTTTCACCAGAGAACAAGTGTGTTGCATGATTTCATAGCTGGATTCCAGGTGAATGTACAATGGCAGTGATCTCTAAACATACAGACCTTCCAAGTGTGAAGAATGGTAATTTAATGTTATCTCATGAAGGAAAGGTTATCTGTTTCAGCAGAAGGCCTGAGTTCTAACTATAAAGGAGAAAAAAAAAAAAAGGTGGAAAAAAGGTAAACGTTTCTTCCCTTTTAAACATAAGCTGAACTATTTGAAAGAGGACAAATAACAAGCAATAAGATGCTTTGTGCCTGAAAAGACAATGCCCTAATAAAATGGTATTTTGTTGTGTCTCATGATGGTTATTTCTTCTTTCTTTGTTTTAATATTAATAATTTAGTCTTCACACAGTACAAAGGGTTGTGTTAATATGGCATTGCTTGCAGGCTAATATTTCATGTATGAATTATAAAATGCTCATGCTCTGGTGGAGCTAAACCTGATATAAAAATCATATGAATTTTAAATTACAAAGTTACTGGAAAAAGAGGTTATATAGACCAATTAAAAAAAAGCCCTCCAAAATAAAGCGTTATGATTTCTTTTTGCCAGAAGCTTCTGTTTATAAATGTTATTATTAGAACTTGGAATTAAAAATGTCACTGTGTATTAATATTGACAATTATAAGGTACAATATTCTAAACATTTACTATTGCTCTGTTAATTATTTTAACATTATTTTGATAATTAGTATAAAAGTAAATGGTAGATAGTTTTAAAGAATATCTTATTTTAAAGGTTCTGATATATTGTATAATGGCAAAATTTTTATGAGATTTTACTCATTACAATACTGTTGTTCCACTGAAGTAGGCACTGTGTAAACATCATCTCTTGCTCCAAAGATGTAAAAGATTTTAAAAAAACACCCCGAAATCTAGGAATTATTGGTCCTTCAGTGCTGGAGTGTCTCATACCCCTAAGGACACAGAAGAAATCAACATCTTTTCAAAAAGTAGGCTCTTCAAGATGCCTCAGGTTACTTATTTCAAATTGAAGACATCCAGTTTAGTCACTTTTGAAATTTAAATCACCCTCAATAGCTTTCCAGTCTTTTTTTGATAAATTATTATCTGGTGGTCGTTGTGGACTAATACTGTTCTTGCAAGTCTTTATGGATTTTTCTATATTTACTTTCTGGATACTTTAAATACTTAAAATTTGTATCAGCTATATATCTTTATGTCTTTATAGCTGCTATCTTTATATCAAATTCAGTATTCCTGATTCAAATTTCAACATTAAATATTCAACAAATTACAGGGATAGAATTTTAATGAGGCAGAAAAGTATGATATGGCCTAGAATTTCACCACCACTACATCAGTTCAAGTCAGTCTTCCCAAAGTCCCAATTTCCTTATCAGAAACAAGAGGGTAAGTATATTTACTTACCATACACAGGGGCTTTTTACAAGTTTGTGAGGAGCTTTAATATCCTCAGGTAGAAGGAATTAGGGAAATGAACATAAATTCTCTTGCAATCTATAAATACAAAGAGGTGTTTAAATGTTCCTAATGAGTATCATACTTCACAAATGGGTTCTTCCCATAACCCCCTGCAAATTGCTAGTCTGCAGTAAGACTAGGCCATTAATTTATATTTTTAGAAAAATATATACTATTTCAAATAATTTACTCTCATCAAACATAGTAATAATAAAGGAAGCTTGACATTAGGGAAAGAGGAATAAGCTGCCTCTGCTATGAGGTGTTGAAGAACATTATGGACAGTTATTATGGTACAGTTCTGTACTGGAAACTCCCATCCCATTCAGTCTGGTCCTTGGCTATTTGTGTCCCTATTTCCTTAGCAATGGTCATGAGTCCTGCTTTCTGCTGCTGTTGATGGCGGATCTTCTTTCTATGAGTTATGTGTGTATGTCTGCGTTTGTGAGAAGCTTTCTGTTGCGTTTCATCTTCTGCAATCACTCAATATAAAGGAGGTCATGCATCGTACCAGGGACAATGTTATTGGGGGTGGGTGAAAGATGAAGTAGCCTGTTAAACACAGCTTTCATTCCTCCGTAGCTGTGCCAATGATTGTGCACAGTGAACAAGACTTGCCCTCCCGAAAGTGCTGTGATAAGCATGTGCCACAATTCCTTGATGTTTTACCAAACCACAGGACTTTGTTAGGGCTCTATTGTCTGCTAAGAATGAGTGAAGAGTACAACCCAGAAAGATGCTGTCTTGTATTTAATTACTGAATGAGGAGCACTAAAAACTGTTTCAAGATCATTTTAAAAGGGTAATGCAAGACTCAAAAGACAGATATCCACCTGAATAAACTCTATATTGTTTAAGACCTTCTGTTTTAGCAAGGATAATTTAGAAATTTTGTTGTTTTATAATTTTAATTCTTCATTAAATTCCCCATTTTATTGATAGAGATTATCATACACTGACAGCTGGTGTCTGAACCTCTATGAAAACATCTCAGCAATAGTTTTATCCCAAATAGTCACGCATAAGTGTTAGTGAGGATGAAATTGTTCTCAGAATTTTCATGATTATGGCTTCTCCAGTCTCCCAAATGCACTTTAGGGAAGCACAGTTTGTTAGCAAGCAAGATTTTTTGTCTTACCAGAGGAGAAGATTAACCCCTATGGACAAATGCATGTATTCAAAGGAGATACTAAAGAGTGTAATGCAATTTAGTTCCCTTATTTCTCTTTGTGTGCTTCTCATAAACATATACTACACGGTATCCTACTGAGCAATATGTTTATACATATATTGGGGGGAAAAAATCAATTATTTCAAATTTGACTACAATTTTTTCAATTTTTTTTTGTTTGTTTCAATAAACTTTGTTGAGAGATAATTAATGACATTTATTTCATACAGAAAAATTAATTGAAATAATAACAAAATCATCTCATAAGCTCACAAACCAACAGTCAGAGCTTGGAAGAAAACATTATTGATTATGATCCTGGTCTTGAATAAGTTTGAAAACAAGGTAATGTTTACTTTCTTTTGGTGGGATTGCTAAAAATTAAACATTTTATGGCACTCCGCAGCTTTTACGGCTTTCTTTTACACCTCTTTTAAATACTCTATTTAGTACCAACATAATTTTCATTATATTGTAAGTTGGTTGGAAATAGGTTTGTCTGAAATGAGTGTCTGATGATTTGCTTACCAAAATTAACCAAAAAAGTCCCATTTAACTTCACTCAGTTTCCACAAAACCATATGATGATCATGTGTGTAAACTGAAGTTGAGAAGAGAAGCTCTACGCAGTAATTGAGTAGTGACAAAAACAAATTTGGGGAGGGCATGTGGAAAGAGGCAGTTTTTTCCAGTGTATTGCAATCTTTTTCATTACTGCGAATGCATTTATGATGTTGCCTCAGTACAAATTTTGCAAATAACATTATAAAGTTCCTACACAGCTCAACAGCTCTAATTGCCACACTTTTTTTTTTTTTTTTTTTTTTGAGATTACAACAAAGTACAGGATGAAAAGATATATTTTCCATTACTCTCCAATGATACTGTTGGAGTATTTATGTAGCCCATCAGTCTTCACGTGCACTGTGTTGCCAATAAGGCAAGTGAACACATTGTCTTAATTGTGGGTAGAATATAGGAAGCAGAGGAGTAGTAGGAATAAATACATTAATCAATCAACAGGGAGAAAAATATGCAAATTATTTTGAATATTTCTGCCTAGTTCGCAAAAGGAAGTCTAGCAACATTTGTGCCCCCTACTACCAGATTTAATTCTCAAAGCTGTCCCAGCTTAGGTTTTGTTCTCCCAATCATCTGTGCAAGCTTAAGTCTGCCATGGGTTTTATAGCACAGACTGAGAGAAAGAAAAATTACTTCTGAGAATCACAGAAGCCAATGAAGTGGCTTCACCCTGCAGGGTTCTAGAAGTTCTTAATTTAAACTATGAATCACTTTTGCTGCAACTGAAAGGCAGAGACTCTTAAAGTGGCATCCTTTGGGGGTAATTCTGCCTTTAGCTCTGCACTATATAATTCAGACATTTGGAACAAGTTAAGCACGTGAATCTCTGATGGTGGCCACTGCACTTAAAACAATTGCCGGTTGTCCTGTCAGGCTAAAGGAAGCATGCTTTTCTACCCTAAAGTCGTCATTTTAATGGTAGATTTCCTTTAAAAGTGATGAAAACTGATGCCAAAAATGACCATAGTCCATAGTCTGGATTTGACTGGGTTTGTTTTTTCGCCTCTTTCCCCCTGCTGTTTGCAAAGGTAGATATGGAGATAGTGTTGTGAGTACAAATTACAAGTGACTTTTCAAAGAATAATTTATGTTCTCTAAGTTATTTAGACAACTAGATTTGCTTAATAAAATGCATTTTGTGCTTTTCTCTCCTGCTTCAGAGATAAGAAATGTAAATGGTAGTATCTAGGAATTCTTATGCATGGTTGATAACACCAGGTAGATGATTGGTGATAATAAGTTAAATAAGGCCAATGTAGAAGGTGATGAGAGCATGACCTCAAATTGTGCCATTCTTCAGTAAGAGAATAATGCCTCTCAGAATGTTCAAAGGCAGCAACATCTGTGCTTGCTAAACAATGCAATTCAGGCTCTCTCGGCATAGATATTTATTAGGATTCAGTCTTAGATTTGTGTCAGACCAGAAGTCTGGTTTTCAACTGAATCAGGGCTGTAGATATATGAAGATTTGATATCCAATGCTTTATATTTCTAGCCTTTCTGTAAAGGTAAAATTAATCATAATGAAATTAATTTTTAATTTCCAATTTTAATTTTTATAAATACCTAACTAAATAGAGTTTAATTTAAAACTCAAATTAGCTAAATCTACATGTCAATGTGTGCCCATCAAAACTTCAAAACCCCTCTATATCCCTGAAGGACATAATCTCAATATATCTTCCCTTAAGGTTATGGTTAAAAGCTAGTGGCAAGAACGAAAGTTTATATGTATGGGAAGATTCCACATGAGAATAAAATCCGTGGGAAAGAAATCTGCTTGGTCTAATTGTCTTTTTCTATAAGGCCAGAGAACACTTTTTCCCCTTATTTTCAATATATATTTAATTATGGGAACTTTTAAATACCATTCNCAAGAAATTAAAAAAATGCAAGACCCACACAGAAAAAAGAAACTTAATGAGTTGTATCTGTAAATAAATCTTCTGAAAGTACTTAATTATATTATTTTTGCTTTAGGAAACTGAATTTAAAGACAATAGTATTTTCCCCCTGAATTCTTATCCCCATTAAAAATGTCTTACTACATATATACCTTTTCTGTTAAGGTAATGAGTTTAGACTGCACATTTCAAAAATTAGTTTTTCTTTTCCTGAATACAGAAGGAATTTTTTTACTATTTTTCCACAGGGATAATTTCAAATATATAACTATTTTTGTTTTCTGTAAATCCAGTTACAGTCATTGCCAAAATAACACAAAATTCCCTGTCAAAAATTTAATAGGCTTTGACTTATAAAAAATGCTATTATTTATTTAAAAAGAATAAATAGCCCCATCAAGAAAAACTGTTGACATTAAATTAATGAAATATCTGTAAGAAGTTTATGAAAAGCTCTCTAATGTACGTTTTTATGTCTTAAAGATACTATAGTCTGTGAAAGAAATTAGTTGACAAAGCTGTTTTGAATTTTAATTATTTCTAATTATGAAAAATATATATCAAGGAAATGTTTCCCGTAATAAACAGTTTCCTCTTTCATATGTGCAAGAAAATTACTTTCCATAATTAATTAATTTATTCAATTAATTTAAATAAAAATTCTCTTGGAAAGATAAACACCAATTTTCAAAAATGAGATGTATTTTCATTTTACCTAAAGTATTTTGCAAGGTGTCATGAAGTGATGGATAAAATTAGATAAACGGTTAGAAAAGATATCTATGAAGAAGCTAGTAATGTATGAATACTAAAACACAAGACTTGAAAAAACATTCAATTGTTAAAACAATATAATTCCCATATTTTATTTTAGTACCTCTGTCTGGAGTCCTCTTGAAGAAAAAATTTGCAACCCAAAAAATGTCTATTTTCTTTTACCTAAACGTAATTATGCAAATAACTAAAATATTTGTGATAACGAAAATGTCTCCCTTGCGGAATTAACTGTCTTATAAATTGGCATCAGACTTTCATAATGGTTGAGGTTGGAGGGGCCTCTGGTTATCCAGTCAAACTCTTCTGCAAGCCTGTCTTTGCTCCAGACCTCCCCACAGGCCCCAGGGGATGGAGACTTCTGGAGGCAAATCTTAGCAGCAAGGCCAAGGTGAAGGAACAGGTCAAGATATTCAGACTCCAAATCCTCTGCCACCATCCCCTCTGCCCCACACAGCCAGGCCCCCACATTTTCCAAAGTTCCTTTTGCTGCAGATTTACCTGTAGAAGCCCTTCCCACTGCTCTTCACAGCCTTTGTCAGACTCAAGATCAGGTGGGTTTAACCTTTTAAATCTGATTTCTACATGGTTTTTTTTCATTCAGGAAGGCTACCTGACACCTTTGCTTGGTAACTGAGTCATCATGATGGACCATCCTTGATCTTGAAGGTGGATCTATACACACATACACAAGACCAAACCCCTCAGAAAACCTATACAACAAAACCAACTTTCGTGTGCCCCTCTTCAATCTAGCACCATCTGCTATTGAACTCTTTCAAGCAGGTGTTGGAACAGGTTGAATTCTTCTCTCAAAGTCTGGAGCTGTGATCCTCTTATTTATCTTTTTCCTTCCTCTCAGGATTCTGAACTCAAGTTTTTGAGGCTAAAGGGTTTTAGAGAAGATCCAGTCAATCTCTGTAGCGCCAGACATGAGACAATCTGCTGCTCTCTAGCTTCCTTATTTCTCAACTCTAATAGTCCACCAGAATGCCCATTTCCTGCAGACAAGAAATATTCCTCCTTGCCACAGACACTCCCTACAGTCTTAGTGCTGCTAAGCTGCATCCTCCCCCAGAATCTCGGTCTGGATCAAAGGCTCTGATGTGACAGGCACAGATGCAGCAGTGGTCGCTCTGCAAGGCTTCATCCCCATCCCTGAGTACACACAAGCTGTCCTGGGCAGAGTCCTGACCCCTTTCTACACAGAAGGTTACATCTCAGGTGCTTCCGTGAGCCGTGCTCAACACCAGCTCTACATGACTCCCATGTTGGTGCTCCCCAAGGTAATGCCTCTCTGTCAGCAGCAAGCACTTTGATATTTCTCAGATACCTCCCACAAGTTTTACAGTGATCTTGGACAAAGTTCCCAGAAGATCTAGAAGATAGCAAAGCAGAGCCCAGGAACTGCTCCACAAACTGCTGTGTCTGTCGACTTAAAAGCCCTAATTGCCTTAAGCATAGCATGTGAATAGATAATGACTATTGAGATCAGATATGATTCCTGGAACAGACTGCAGAGAAGTGTCATTAATTTTAGAATAGTTGATGATTTACAAGCCTTATTAGATATTTTTCAGTTTTTATGTTGTGGACTGCAACAAAATTAGAAAATAACAAATATTGTTACTCTCATTGTTGCTGCCACATGTAAGTACATAAGAAAAGTAAATAGTATGATGTGAGGATGATTGGTTTGGGAAATCCTAATGAAATTATTATTCAAATAAAGGTCAGATTTCTTATCCATTTCCTTCATATAGATCAGAAATGTCAGGATAAACAATTAGCTGTTTGCATAGTATACAGCTCAGATCTCGATCTCTAAGTGGTGTTTGGAGCCAACATTCAATACTATTAACCTCTAATGAGATGCCACTTTAAATCTCATAACCTCTTGTACGGTTAGGGAGAAACAACCAATGTATACACACACACACACACACACACACACACACACACACACACAGTCATGCTAGAAAAGCAGCCAGAGGAATTACTTTTCTAAAAACTTCTTAGAGACAGAGGTACGTCTCTTAACATCATTGTATATGCTAATGAAGGATCACCCTCAGTGTAGCTGGATATAAATTCTGTATGTTAAGCTATTTTAAAACTTTGAACATTATAAATGCAAAGATGGTAACTGAAATTAGGCAGCATGCAATTACAGGTGGAAAAATAAATATACTAACCATATGTCAAACATACTAAAGGTGTCCTGCAAGACCGCATAAATTAGCCAGGGAAAATTAACCCTTCTTTGAAATATATTATGTTGGTATGGAAAAAGGTGATATAGAAAATTATATATTTAAGATAAAATATTGCTATGAAAAAACCCAGGATAGGGAACAATATATTTAAAATAAATATCTAATAATTGTTAAAATAATTACAAAATACACTTGGAACCACTGCCACATTGTCTCCTGCCATAATTTCAATTATTTCAAATGAAGCTAGGCCAGCAGAGAATTTGCTTCTTTGTTATAAACAAAGGTGAGAATTAATTCCTGCAATGCTGTTACCAGACAGATCAATTTTCAGCTTCTATCTACCTGAAGAAAACACATCCCTAAAGGTTAAAAGACATCTACTAAACACAGTTACATAACAAGTAAAATGTAACTTTTCATTTCTGGATGTAATTCAATTGAAAGTTGAAGTACAATTAATTAGTGACTTTAAAAATATTTTATCAAGGTAATTTTATCTCTGTTTAAGACACTTTTTCTGGCCGTTTCTTGATGGATTATATCTAGTAATTTAAATATAATTTGATAGTTTTTAGGTTGGTTGGTTGGTTGGTTGGTTGGTTTTATAGATCTGGCATGAACTTTCTTTTTTTTTCTTTTCTAGTATCTATGCAGAATTTTTATGGCAAAACTTCAAATAGTCCTATGGCTTAGCAACAAAAATAACCAAACGCCCTATTGAGTACTTTTCTTAGCACAAGCCTACCAGCTCTAGAAATGCAAATTATTCTATATGGAGAGCATTGGTGCAAATATGATCTGAACAATACATTAAAAAATAGTGGTTCCTAATGTAGATATCTAAAGTTGATAGGCTTTCCCTGATCAGCCCTTCTGCTACCTGGATTAGACTTCTGATATGACTGTAGTTTCCCTGCCTGTTTCCTGCCAAAGCCTTTTCTGACTCACAGAGGCAGAGACATCCTTCTAAACCTTCAGGGGTCCTATCTGACAGCTATTGTTTAAAATCTAGAGAAGTTATCAGAATATTGATTCCTCTGAAATAGATCTGATGCTTTTGGCTTAATTCAGTTATGTAAGAATAGTAACTAGTGGCACGTGAGATCCCCTTGCTTGTCTTATATGGCCTCTAGCTGTCATTATAACAGGCTACAGATCTCCTGAAGGTTGTGAAATACGAACAACATGAGATATCTCTGATGAACTAATGTATCTCAAACAATGTTAGATATCTATTTGTAAACAACTAAATCACACTCATCATGACATCATAGCTCATCTACCTGCACATGTAAGTAAATCTTTGACTCCAGGCCTGCCTGCCATGGTTTAATAGTCCTTGCTACCTTATCCTAAAAACATGCTAGTAGACAGTGAGATCTCATAAATAAGTGTATTCTCCATGTCCTTTTCCTGAATTAAAATCAGATCAAAGGAAATCTCTGCAGCCCTAATAATTAGGATTAGTATAAAATTATGAAAGTATTAATATCTGAGCTCTGAAAAAGCTATGCACTTCATGTTAAGTAATTTCTGGGTTGAAAAAAGTGAATTGTTCAAAATTACCCATGTGCCATGATAACTCCTTTGCTCTTTTTTCGGGAGCTCAACTCAGGAACCTCTAGTCATGTCACATCCTCTTATCCTCCTCTACCTTCTGCATTTGATATCCACAGAATCTATACTGCAGTGTTTCCCCCAGGACATAGATACTTTTAATTTTCATTTTTAGGCTGCAGGAGAATCTCTGCTCTGGCACCTGGAGCACATCCTCCCCCTCCTTCTCCACTGCCCTTGGTGACTGCAGGGCTGTTTCTCTCACATATTTTCATCCCTGTCCCCAGCTGCCGTTGCACAGCAGTATTTCCCCCTTCTTAAATACATTATCCCAGAGGCGTTACCACCTTTACTCATGGGCTCAGTCCTGGCGAGCAGCATTCCCTTCTTAGAGCCAGCTGGCATTGAATCTGTTGGACACTGGGGAAGCTTCTACTTGGCTGCCCAGTAAATGTGTAAAGATGTAACAGTAAATGCTTTCCTCCAGGGAAGTTTCCATCCTTAAAATCAATGCAGTCCTTCTTTCTTGAGACCTTATTGAGGTACTGTATTCACATAATATCATGTTTGTTTCCTGCAGAGAATTTTGTTTGGAAAGATCTCAAGATGTAGCTACTTATGAACTTCCTTGGGGCTCCAGACAAGATAAAGTGTCTACAGAGGGTTGGAGTAGCAGATTTGCTGCTTACAGAAAGTAGACTGATAATGCTACTGAGAAATTCTGTAAAAATTAGAGCAAAATATCTTCTAAAAAGAATACATGACATTTGCACATTATTTATAGCTTTAATTAGAACATCCAGTGCTTTAAGATTCAGTGAAATAAATTTTCAGTCCAAATTTCTTTATTGGAGGGCAAATGAGCAATGTTAAATCTCTTAATTAAATTCATACCAAGTTTCTGTTTTTTTGGTTCTGGGTGTCCTATGTTCTGCCCCCAGTTTATTTATTTTGCCACTTAGGTTAAAAGAGACACAGGGACTTATAACTACTGAATATTCCCTGGCTGCAGGGAAATACTTACGCCCCTGAGGTTTGTTCATTGGTAACAGAATAGTGCATTGAATTATTGTGTCTGACAAAGATATTTTTTTCTGTCTCATTTTCAGTTCTTTGTGTTATTACTGCTGTTTTACTGTCATCAAATGGTTTAATATTTTCATTACTTAAGGTATTAAATACCACTGGTTTGTATTAGCTCCAAATCTCAGATTTCAGATGCACTATAATTTTGAATTATTTTATATGAATCTCCACTTTTCTCTACCTAGCAATTTTACTTGCATATTTTTCACTTACTCTCTCAAAACAAACAAACAACACCCCCATTTTTTTTTTCAACTGAAAACCTAATTTAGAGAAAAAACAATACTTGCTTGCCTGGAGCATGTTTATATTCCAGCTGCGCAATAATATGCAGTCTGTTACCATGGCCACAATTTCACTAATATTAATTCTGTCATGTCTTACAAAGGTATAAAGTAAGATAATTACTTTAAAATGTTATATTAATAATACATATAAAAAATGAACCCTTTTTTTTCTTAAGAATTTTAGATTTGAGTACTTTACAGGAAAGTTAGTGATGTCATTCTTTCATTTCCATGCACATTTTTCAGTATGAAGTTTTGCTACTGGTTGTGGATAAAAATGTTCGTGCTCTGGGCAAAAAAATGTCATGCAACTAAGGTAATTGGAGACACTCACACTGTTGGATTTTCATGGCGACTTGTTAATTTGTTTCTGTTCAGAGCATTTCGTAGGTATTACTGCCCATAAGTGCAGCTTTTGAAGAAAATCTGAACAATTGTGTAATAAGCAGTCAAAACTAGTGCTTATGCCAGGACGAGTCGAACATCTGAGAAAAGATACAAATTGCTGCCAAGTGTGGATACGAAAGATCTCTCCTTCTCTCTCTCTCTGTCTGAAATTCTTTCCTGATTACCCAAGTATGTTAGGATATTCAGATTTTTATAGCAAGGCCTAGCAGTATTAAACTATGAACTACAGGAAACAGCAAAATTTACTCCTTCCTGTGTATTTCTGATATAACTAAAATCACAATAACCCTTTTCCAACAAATTAATGAGATGATAGTGAAACATAAGTAGATGGTAGATAGATAGATCAATAAATGATAGATAAATAGAATAGAATCAGAGAATATCCTGACTTGGAAAGGACACACAAAGATCATTGAGTCCAACTCCTGAACATTTTAGATATTAGATATTTTAGATCTCTTTCTAAACCAGACCTCCCCAAAACAAAAGGAAGTTTCTTACTTGGAAAGTGTTTTCATAATTATATTGTTGATTCTTTGGTAGTAGCTACAAGCTGAAAAATATTTAATTAACTGTAGTAAAGAGAGTAGGAGCTAGATGGTATAAAAGCCTTGGTGTCTTTAATGTGATTTCCTGTACAGTGCCTAAGTCCAAAAATCCTGAATGAAAAAGCTTCAGCCATTCAGTCTCTGTTGTTCCTGAGATCAGTTATCTCAAGAATGTAATAGCAGAAACACTTAGAGACCACACAAAATACCTAAGAGGCTTATACCCTCTAAAAAATAAAGATGAGATTGCTGATATTAGAAAAGTCTATACAATAGTGTACCTTGTTTCTGCATGCCTGGAATACTAGAAGAGAAAAAGTGACAATCTCTGCAACAATTTACATTCCCATAATCATGAGGTGACTGTTTGGAGTAAGGATCTCTATTGAAAGACTCTTTCTGGAATCCTTGCCAGTGTTCACAAAAAGGTGCAAAGCTCTTGGAAGGAAAAAAAAGGTTCCAACCTGAAGCCCTGTGACTCGGGGTCTAACTGAATTATAGATTCTGTTCTAGAAGTCAGCATGCCTGAAGGTTAGGCTAAGACAACTAAAGATCTTCACTTAGTGTAAAATAATACTATAGTATAATTATTTATGTGTATATGAATAAAGATATATTTGTTGCCAATGAAATTAGCAGAATATTTAGAAAGCCCCTTTTTATGTTTAATTGACTAAATACATTCGATTTAATTGACTGTACAGCAGCGACCTTTAATTATATGTGAGACAGGTAGAGAAATTTTTTAGAGTAAAATACCCATGCTATTTCTGGTTTTTCTCTCCTGAAATGATTATTGTCAAAATATTCCACAATTCTTTTCAAGAAACACCATCTACTAAACTTTTTATACTTTAGCATGTATTGGTGCACCTCCTCTCATTCAAAAATATCATTTCTTCTTATGAATTCTAGCAAAGACTAACACATCTGAAAGAGGGAGTTTACAGCTAATTTAGAGAATGTTGCTCTGATGTGATTTTAAGAGTGTTTATGCTACATTTAAGGTACAGAAAATCGAAGCATTATAGCTGTCACGTTTGAGTGCACCCATAAATAGAATTCTATTCTAGTAGAACTAATTGGTGCAAATGTTGGCATGTTACAAAAGCTAGTACAATATATTCATAATCACCAAGGATTATGGAACTCAAGCATAAGAAATCATATCCTGCATCCAAAAAAAAAGAAAAGAAAGAAATGTACTTTGCTTCTTACAGTTTCTTTCAAGACACAAACACTGAATAAGTTGCCACCTAAATGGTCTTAACTATTTTTTTTACACTTTTTCTCATCTGTTGGTGTCTTTACAAGGTTGATTTTTAGATCCTGGGCTGAAATCTCCCTTTCTGGGTGAAATTCTCAAGTCAAAATTAGCCACATAAAATTTATATACCATGGGAGTATAGAATCATGTGTGTAAATTCCCAACAGCCAGACTTTTTCAGTTACATTAAGAACTGTAAAAAATAGTTTGCTGTCCAAAATTCTGCATTTCTTCAGAGCCCTTTGGTGTCACGTTTACCCTGTAGTAGGTTTCTACAGCTTAAAAAGTAGGGAATTGTTTAAAATCATAAGGATTAGGCAGACACTGATAAACAGTTTCCAAATTTTATGTGTTTGACTGTTAACAGTTTTCTACTAAATGGTAGGTGTCAGTAATTGCTCCTTTGTCTTTGTGAAAAGAAAAAATCAAATAAAACAACACTTCATTAGAAAAAAAGAGAAAAGCCAGAATAAGCTTTCAATCTGAAAATCCTAGTCTTATATTCAAGTGTAACATAGAAGAAATACAAATTTTGGAGATAATTTGAACAATTGTTTTTCCTAATTAAAAAAAAAGTAAATTATAATTTAGTCTTCCATCCTGGCTGATAGGAGCTACTTTAGTATTTACTTTTTATTTTCTCTGTGGTTCTAATCAAGTAGAGCTCTTAGTCATGAGTTTTAAGTTATACAAGTATTACAAAACCATGCTTTCCTTTCCAAGTTATCTGTAACTATATCCAAGTTCATACCTAAAAGAGCAACTTGATTCAAATTTTTCTCTGAGATATTTTTTGTGACTCTTGGAAGGTATTTATCTTCTATATAAATGTTGGAGATAAACATAAATTAATATTTTGTAAAATAAAATTTGTACGTTCAGCTAGGTTTATCTTTCCTTCTTTAGTAACTTCTTACAGGCTATTAGCTCAAGTAGTATCTGCACAATATCTGAGGAAATGGCAGCTCATTATCGTCATTGATATCAGCCCATTGTATCTAAATTTATTATTTTTAATGGCTTAAAAATATAATTATATGGCTATTGCTAGATATGAAGATTATTAATTATTTTATTAGTGATAAATGAGTGAATTATACATCACTTCTATGTATGAATAAAAGGTGTAATTTAGGTCAGCAATAAAATATTCATACATTTATATTATTGAGAGGTACATATAAATTTTTAATCTGCAGAACAAAGCAGTTCACTTTGGTAACAAGCAAAAGGAAATGCATGACATAGCTATAAGTAAATATAGGTAAATTATATACATTTTTTAACTGAGCAAAAAGAGAATTTAAAAAAATTTAACTGTTCTTTTAACATCTCTCTTTGGTCTGCTTGCACAATTCTTCAACGGATTCAGTAATATGACAACATAATGTAGCAGGGAACATTGTTTTATTTACATAATGAAAACTCTTCTCTAGAAAAAACATTTTGGGGGGATTTGAGATAGTTTAATTTTCTACGATTTTTCATGCATAATAGAATAGAGAGAAAACAGATTTGGTCATGGAACATATATAGTATGAATTTCATGTGAATCTGTTATGATTCACTAGCAAAATTATCTTTTGGATAAGTACAAAAAAGTGAGTTTGGGACATTGTTGCCAAAAATATTTGTTATGAGAATAAATGCCCACAAAAATTATAAACATGGTTTAAGAACTGATGTATAAGCCTCTTTCAGTCCATTAATTCAGGTAGTTCAAATCTAAAATGTATTCACCCTTGAAATTTATCCATTTTACTCCAAACTACAAGTCTCAGAAAAATTGTGGTGTCTTGAATGCTGAGTGAGAAATAATGAACAGACATTATTTTTTGAGTATATACAGAGGCCTCTGTCAATAATGTTCAAAGTAATTCTTGTTGTTTCAATACATGTATTATAAAAAGGTGCTCCTCAGTGTGGCTTCCCTAGTTCTCCTTACACGTACATTCAGATGTCTTGATGACACGTCAGAATAATCACATGAGCACATGGGAAATATACATGCATATCAATGAAGTTCACCCAATGAAGCATACATTCTGAAAAATGTAAAAAAAGCCATACCAAACCAAACCAAACCAAACCAAACCAAACCAAACCAAACCAAACCAACAAAAAACCCAAGAAAAACAACCAACCAACCAACTAAACATGAAGAAAACAAACAAAAAAGAAGTTACAGATGTCAAACCTCTTCATAAAAAATCAATCCTTTTACTTCCAGATCACTCACCTCCGTTAGTAAAACTTACTTTAAGGAGGAATTCCAATTTTCTCTCTCTGCTCCCAAAGCTTTCACTGCTTCTGAGCTAAATATGGGCAAAGAATTCTCAAGTAAGAAACCATTTAAAAGAATTTTTGCAGCAAATATTTACTAGATCGTATTACTTGAATTACAGAAAAAAGAATCTCTTACTGGGAAAGACCTCATTCTGTTTAGCACTGTGCCAAGAAACCAACCAATCAACCAACCAACCAAGTTTGGATACTGCAAGTTGTTGATCAAAAAAGGAATTTCCTGTCCCATCACCAGTCTGAGTGAACTGAAGATGTACAACCTTTTTCCCATGTAAGTGATTAGTTATAAGAGTTTGTCTAACTTCCATGGTAACTAACACCAACAAACCTGCTGAGAATTCTGTTCTTAAGATCACTGCATTCACTATGGCACTTGCATTTTGGAGGGCTTTGACAGCTTAACATTTGCCAGGAGAAAAATGATGAGATCTGTGACAATCTTTTTGCATGCACCTTCTGTTCAAACAAAATTATTCTGTTCATCAAATTTGTGGGTAATTCAGTTAATAAGTAAATTTGTTTTAAATTAAGTGTTTTCAAAATCGGCTTATCCCTGACTGTGGTAAACATCATGATGTGAGTGCAAGTTCTGCGTTTATTAGAGATCATTCTGACTAATGTCCAATTCACCAGACACTTACTTACAGGTGAATGTTTGTTCAGAATGAATCGCTGGAGTAACACAAGGTCATGCACTGAATGAGGTAGTTAAAATGAACAACTAGGGTGCTACTCCTGGGTACTCAGCAAGTCTTTGGGTGTCCCTTCTGTAGGTTAATGTTGCCATCTATTATGTGCTGTATTCTAGACCGGTTTCTCTTTCATGGCATACTTCATTATGAAAATAATTTTCTGTCTATGATTTTACATTAACCTTAACTGTACCTGTGAAACTGTCAGCATTCAAAAGAATTACCTTTTTTTGCGGTACTGAAGATAATTTAGCAATTGTAATTGGTCAGTATTTTGACCAGCTTACCCCAATGAGATCTATAAAACAACAGATATTGTTAGGCAAAACTGAATTTTATCAGTAATATTTTAGTGACTGTTGTGATGAATTATTCATTTGATTCTCATAATTTCAGCATTGTCTTTAATGATAAATGTGGAAAAAACAAAGAAGAATTATATTTTCTGCTTTGTAAAATTTGTGATCAAGGAACTCCTTATGCATTATGCTCTAAGGACAATGAAGCCTCAGGAAGAAGCATATAGAAAGTTATTTAGGATTTAGGACCTAGGCCAGAGCCAGGCATGGTCTTTTTGTCCTGTGGTTCTGTGTTGTAACAGGATCCAGTTCCATGGAATCAGCTTTTACATATCTGTTCGGTACCAATGATGAGTAACTGTTATAAGAATATAGCATTTTATACTTCTTGTTCAATGAACCTCCTTTCCCTCCCTCAAATTATTTTATAAATAACTGAGTATCTTTTACCAAATGAAAAGCCCAAGTTTTTAAACTTTCTTTGAATAAGGGAGCAGAGTTTACATGACTCAGCATCATGACTTTCAGATTCAACTGAAAATACTACCCATGCTAGTTAGGCTATTAATGTACCAGAGTATGAGTGCAGTACATACTAAACCATACCATATCTATAAGGTTTATTTAGTACTCAAAACTTATTGTTTATTAATATTCTCATGGGAAATTTTCAACAGTTATTTCTTTCAGAAAATTTGGGATGTGTGTATCTCTTATATAAAGAAAATAGACAAAAAAAATACAAAAATTAAAAGGTCTGTATTTTGAGGTCTAAAAGTGAGAGTTAATTAAAAAAGATCAAAACAGGAGGGATAGAAAAAGCAATATGGAAAAAACAAGTTTCAAATTTACATTCACACTGCTCACATCTTTCTTTTTCTATTTTTCCCAATAGTCAGTATTCCTTTGCTTTTCAGTAGAGAAACTCTCAGCCTTCTATTTTTTCTGTTCTCTTTTGGTTTACATTTCCATCTTCATTATTAGTAGAGCCATTAAGTGATTTAAAAGTGATGCATTTCATTTTTAGGTATCTTTTTACAGACAAATAAGAAAGAAAAAGAAAAACTCTTGAGAGAAGAAAAGATTTAACACTTTGTGCCAGTTTCTGTATATAGCAGTTTGGAGGATTTATCTTGCTTAATTTTGTGATCTGAATTAGAAACTTGCATAAGCTAGGCTCCTTCAAAAGTAATGGTGTTCTAATATTCTTTTGATTTTTACTATTTAAGAGACAGAATGATTTAGTTTTGAGTTATTTAGGGTCAAATATGTTTATTTAGAAGCATAGATTTGAAGTAATGAGACAACATAAAATACCCAAATTCATTACTGTTATACTTAACTCTAAACATACTGGCTGGTTTTGTGCCTGACTGGGCATTTCTTCCCATTCTTCTGGCTTACAGAGAATATCTATCTTGTGGCTGAGAAAATAATTTGTAATTCCCACTGCTATCTGTTTAATTTTGCTGTCACTTTCTTCTAGGGAAAAAAAGGGAAGGAAGGATACTATGCTCCGTTTTGTTTATTTCTCTCTTTCTGTTACATCCTCTTATTTGTGATGTTTGTGTACCAGATTCATAAAATATTCCTAACTGTTACATGAAGATTAAAAACAATGCCAGAGAAAGTGGATGTAGGAATGAGGTGGGTGCTTCAGCTCATCTATACTTTCCTTTTGTCATTGAGGATTTTGATAATTTCATAAGAAAATTCTCTGTGGACTCTCTACCATCTTCTCCTGAAAGAAATGCCTTTGAATTAGCTGTTCTTCATAATCACAGACAGGGAGATTTAAGAAATTTATATAAAAAGGAAGTAGTCTGTCTTTATCAAGATTTTTTAAAAAAGGAAAAAAAAGTTAATGTGAACCCTGATCACCCCTTCTAACAAGGATTTGAAGATTTCCATCTTAGATGAGAATTCTGAATGAGATATTCTGGATTAGCAAAAGTTGTAACATATATCATTCCCTCAGATACCTAAATTCAGAAATGAACATGATTTAAAATATTTTGAAAACTAATATCAGTTTTTCATCCCTGTTCACAATGTAGGCTTTGTCCTTCCTAGGTACTTATGGACTTCCAGCCACACACCTTGTGTCCCAAGAATCTGGATGCATTTTGGGATATAAGACTTAAGAATATATCCATTAAATTGGCATGTTAAAGATTTTATAAGTGGACACGGTGTTAGTTCTGTCTTTCTCTGGGTTATATATTAGCTCTTCCTTTCTTCTTTTCTGCCAGCATCGTGCTTGGAAATGTAAATCTAAATGTAAAAGTTTAAAATTAATTCTAGTGTGGTGTTTGCTGTTGCTGTATACATTTTTTTTCTGTGTAAGGGAGAGATAAACTTATAACCATCTCTTCTATTTTGCATTTGTGCTAGTAGCAGCTCCTTATGTTGCAGAAGCGTGCCCTGATAAAGAATACTGTGTAACTCAGTGGATTTTTTATAGGAATGTTCAGACAGATAGATAGTGTGAATATGCATACACACTATAATTAAATGTCAATAAAATAAGGTTACCTTTTAGAATCTTCATAAACAGAAACTCTAGGAAAAAAATATTTTAAGAACTGTAAACATCTCCAGACACTGTTCAAGTTTAATTACAAGTGCAACCTGAAACAATGTTGACCCTAAGAAGTAATGGAGCGTTATCACCAGAACTAAAGAGTATTAAATACTGTTTGTTAGTCTATACTGCATAGTTTAAGGAAAACCAACAAATTTCCAGTGATAAGGTAATCCCATGTCACAAAATTCCTCTAGGAACACACACATGTACACATGTACATGCACTTATTTCAATACTATATAAATTTTAATAAGCCAAGCAAAATTAAAGTAAACAATGGTCTGATGGCTGTCGATGATTGCTATTACAAGTTGCAAAATTCTCCAAGCAGCACAAATCCAGAATAATCCTGGGATCCTGGGGTCTGATGGGAACAATGCCAACATTTTATTTTCTGGGACTACAAGGGCAAAAAAACCTACCTGAAATCTCTACTCTTCTCAAAAATTTCTGCTTGTTTGTTTGGTTGTTTTTTTTTTTTTTTTAAATTTCTCTGTACCTACAACTTATTATCTTGATTTAATATTGTGTCAAGTAACTTGATTGGAAAATCCTCAGATTCATAGTCACAGACATTTTGGTTGTATCTTGGGTAAGCTGCTGTCTCCATGACACATGAGGAGTCACTAGGGAGAAATCTGTTTGGGGTTTTGATTCCCTTTTCTTCTAAAGGGAAAAAAGTAATCTTCATTTCTCTTTTAAAAATCTGCTTTTTGCTGTCTTATTTTCAAACATAACAGACCTGTCACTATAAAGGCATAAAGACATATAATTAAACATCTGAATTTAACAGAGTAAACACTATCATCTCTTTTGAACAATTTATCTGCAGAGTATCCCATAATATCTGATAAATGGAAAATGTGATGTAGAGTTTTAAAACGTACAAATAGAGGTGGACTTCAGCTGCAAAGCTAGAAATTTATGCTGCTGAAATGTCACTACGACCTAGCTGAACTACTAAAGCACAACAAGTTTCAAGCTGTGGTAGCATGCTGCTGCTGCCACATTGTTCACTTTCATGGTTAGAGGACATCAAACTGTAATTGAGAAAACACCTCGTCCTAATTTTCATGAGGAAGTCACCAGATTGGATAAACGGAGTGTGGATCTCAGATGAATGCACACACACAGAGTCTAGAAAATTATTGTGGTTAATATTCTGTTTACATATCTTTAATTAAAATGCTATCTTTGCAAGACAAATGCTGTACATAATCCTGGGATTATGTGCTACTGATTCTTAGATTCATTTCTTAATCCATTTCCTTTATTTATTAAAGACATGTTGATGTATTACTTTGTGACCTAGTAGTAATTTATTTCAGTAAGATTTTTTTCCTTCTCTGGAATAACAAAAAATTTAAAAAAACCCTTATTTTCTGTCTGAAAGAGGGTAAGAGACAGATATATTTTGCCAGATAATAAGCCTTGTGATACTTTCTTATTAGACATTTCCATAAGCAAGGTGTAGATGGTTCAATAGGAAGATATGTGCAATTACTGAAAAACCTCTATTCAAAGTGTAAGCAACATTTTATATCTTTACTGATATATTGGCTGTGTACTAATTCCTTTCAGAGAATGATTGGTTACATAAAAAAAAAACCAATTAAAAAATTGTGGTCCTGTATTTCTTCTTGTATGGGTAATAAGTGGTCTGTATTCCATAGCTTATGAGAGCAGACACAGTACTTGGTTAGGAAAATTTTGCTTGTAATGGCAATACTACCTGCATCTGGGGTAGCTTAATGCAAGATTGAAATTTCAATCTGTTCAATAAAATTCACATTCTAGGTTAGAGGTGAAAATTACTTGAATTGCAACCAACTTTTAAAGTTGTATCAAACAGCTCAGTAAGGATATATTTTCTCAAAGATAAACACTAGGTGCACAAAAGCATTGACCCTTGACCTTTCAAACTTTCAGAGATAATACAATCTTGACTGAATCATGTTTTTATAGGAAAGACCTGAACTTTACTATAAAAACTGAAGTTAGACCAAGTACAAGGAAAAAGTAATCTCTCCAAGCTAGGAAGCAAATGTTTTGATTTCAGTAAATGTATCAGTTATATAATTAATATTTCAAATGAAAAAGTAAATGTTTGTGCTTTTAATCGTCAATATAAAATATTTTTGAATGTAATCCATCAGGATTTTTTGACACTATAACTAATACATGGGTAAAACATTTTATTTTCCACATTTAATGACAAACCTTATCTAATTAAAATGTCATTTCCTACTGAATTAGAACATTATTTTTTCTCTCTTTACATTAAGTTCAGCAGATGTTATTGAATTGATTCTATTTTTTATATAAGATGATGACAATACAATTAGGATTTTTTTCAAAACTGTAATTGTAAAATTGACCTTATTAAAATTCCACTTCCCCCATAATTAAAAAAAAACTAATTACTTGTAGTAATTGGACCAGAAATGACATTTTCAGTTCATTAATATTCAACAAATTGTTTTTGAAGATGTTCTTGCATGGTTAATAGTCAGTCTTCAGCATTTCTGTTCATTTCTTATTTAAAAGTCATCTGGAATAATAGTTTGCATCTTAATAAGACAAGTTTCTATGAATTGATTTTATTTATAAGGTTTTTAATTGCTAATTAATGTGTGAAAATATCTGTCTCTTGTAATATTTGTAACACATGAAGTGAAAGGTGAATGTAGTAGAACAACAATTCGCACATTGCTGCATCGTTCTAAATAAGCATGAAAGATGCCATATTTCCCATCCATAAATTTTCACTATTCTGTCTAAAAATGTCAAAACCAGGTTTAATATGTCACGGTACTGTGCGCCTGAATAAAGAAGTCAATTTATCTAACATCACAAAGTAGAGGCAAATCAAAATAATGATGCATGAATGATTTTATTAACCAGCAAAATACAACTGAGATAATTTCAAGGTGTATACTGTTTATATTATTTTATGTAATGACATTTCAATTGATATCATATATGCACTGTAATTCTCTTTATACATTTTTTAATATATGTGTCTGTACTTATAACCTTGAAGTGTAATTCCTCTGATGTCCCTGAAACAGTCAGAGTTCAGACAGAGCTCAGTCACAGCTATGAAGAGATTTCCCTTCTGATAAGCGTGATCCATGAGCTGGAGTGATCACTTTTAAGGGTAAGTGTCAAATTGCCAATAAAAACTGTCAGATGAAGTGAAATGTAAAGTACTTTTGAGTGACATGTCTGCATCATAAGTTGAACTGAAATGACTGTGCACTTCCCTTTTGTCAGGCAAGGAATCTTCATGTGATTTTGGAGTTTATATTTCCATAAGTAGGCATAAATTTTGAATAACCCTCCTTCTGTTTGTTAAACTCAATACCTTTAGATTCTTAACCTGAATGTAAGACTGGGAAACTGCAGGTCTTTCAGGAGTTTTCAGAGCTTCCAAAGTTGGTTGCATCTGAGAAAGAATGTTGAGGATGACAATATTGCACTGAAGGCCATTTTTAAAAATGCATCCTTCAGAATCCACTCCAAACCTCTTGTTTTCATGTCCCCCTTTTTTTTTTTCTTTTCCATGGAGCTCTCTTTACTCTTAGAATCCTTCTGTAGGGCTTTTCACTTCCAGATAAAGAAAATAGACAAACTTAGTAGATAAAAGAAAAAGAAAAGTTTTCTATCTGTGTGAACAAATGTTGTACAGAACCTACTACTTCAATTAAAAAGTCACCAACAGCTAAATTGCTGAGTAATTTTTAGTTTAGCCTGTAGTCTCATAGAAGCAGAGGCAAAAGTGAGTTGACAGAGCTCATTAAATATTCTGCAATTGAAAGGGACATTTAGGGCTTGGCTACTCTAGGTTCTCACCTTTTGAAAAATAGAATATTTGTCAACTCCAAGTGGGGTGATGTCCAGCAGTACATACATACCTTGCCACCAGAATCTCAAAAATTCTTCAAAACTCCTGTGTTCTCCAGAAGGAATATTGTAGTTCCTGTACTTGCAAATACAGTCTTACAGAAACATTTTCAGTTTGCAGATAATTAAGTTCCCAGTTTAGCAGGTTTATACAGCAGGTTTATCTGTTAGTTTATAGACAGTTTAAAAGCATCAATTAAAACCAAAAAAAGTAGTACCAAATCAGACTTTTTCAGGAATCTGCTGTTTCCTTGCAGTCTCAGAAAGGAGGAACGCAAGAGGTTCATGTCGGCAAATCAAGGGCAGTAGTTTCCACCAGAATATCAGAGAATGAGATGCAAGCATCACCCTCCCACCTTTGAGAAAAATGTCCTTTGAAACAGAGAAGTCTCTGTTCATGCAAACAGCATCTTCTTGTTTAGGTAGGGCTTCATATTTGACTACTACAACTGAAGTTTTCACTACATGGCACTCACAGATTTAAATGAGAAAGAAACATCTAGGTAGGGACTAGACATGAACATAATTTGTTTCCTTACGTATAATTTCCTGACTGTACTTAAAACTCATGGTAGTTCAAAAGAGATGTTAAGTAAACAGATGTCAAGACTGTATTTCAAGGGTTTATTTTGTTTGTAATAAGCTGAAAATTCATTGTTTTTCACACTTGTGGTGTATGCAGAAGGCTCGCTCCTAAAGAAGCATATCAATATAGTCAGCTCAGTCTGCTTTAGTGAGTGAAATATCATGGGACTATTTATTAGAATATTCAAATTGATTTGTAGGTAGGTATATTAACTCTTGGGGAAAGAAAAATAGAAAAAGAAAAAATAAAAGGATATCTTCCTTAGGTCTAGAGTCCCACAATGGGTATAAAATGCTAATTCTGGCATGCAAAAAGAGAATTATTTCTATCACAGTTTTCAAATAATAATGATTTTTCTCACACAGTTAATTTCCATAGCAATCAATTACATTGTTTATGCAGTAGTTCATGTAAAAGGTGTATAGTTAAAATTGGAACTGCATGCCATTTGAATAACATGCTGCTGTAGCTGGTATATATTGCACGCACCACTTTTGATGCTTAGAAAAAAATAAATTAATCTACTGTGGCCTTCATAGTCAATCAGGAAAAAGTGGTTATATTTCATAGTCTTCATACTTTAATATTAGTATGACATTCAGAACCACATTTAAATCAGGAACATAAGCTGGACAATTTGGAAAAGAAGTCTTATGATAATAATATAAAAACATTTGGAAAAAAACCCAAGTGGACATTATGTCTTAGAAGCACTATTTTGTGCAATGAGTGCTTACATTTTTGAACTGTGGAAATTATGCTTTACCTCCTTTAATCCAAAGAGATAAACTGGTGGACTAAATTTTTGAAGGTTTTGAAGGCATATTGGGAAGTCATAGTTCATATTTTTATGATATAGTCTGCTATTTTTATTGCTTCTATTGAAATCAGATGTTGCTCAATTTTCTCTTTGTATTAAAATTGTAAATGTAATATTTACTGCCCAAAGGGCTTACATGACTTCCAATGCCTGTGAATTTAAATTGCCTGAGGAGAGGTCTATTAACTATGTTTCCAAAGGTTTAAAATAAATTATTAATAATAATAGCAGTAAAGGTAATGGTATGTCTGAAGAAGCCAGAATGGAAATTACCCTGAGAAAACCATGTGCTAAGCAAGAATCCAATTGCCCATCATGACTGAAGATGTGCAGGTCAGAGCAGCAGAGCTCAGAACTGTTGCATTGCCTTTTTATCATTGTCCTCATCAGTGCTTCCTTTCCTGACCAGGAGTCTCAAGGCAGAGTAGGAAGCTGGCTCAGAACAGCACCATCCCACCTCCACAGGACCCTCTCTTTTGATCATACTTTTCTTTTTATAACAGTCAGGATGTTTGAGACAAAATGTGCTTGCATCTGGAGCTCCACAGTGACATTATTCTTTGAATCCATTCCAAAAATCTTGGTAAGTGGGCCTAGTCCATTAGCTCAGTTTTATTCCCACTTGACTTTCTTAACTTGTTTTTTCATGTGGCAAATGCAGTCACAAGCAGATTTATTGTGGTCAGTAGATTTATTATAAAATTCTGCACCACTGCAGTGTAGTTGCAGCTCTACATCCTTATCGGTTTCTATTTTGTCATGTGTTATTTACTCTTTCCTCACAGCATTTTAATTTTGCAACACCTGGCCCCAGCTCCACGTAGATTTTTTCAGTAATGCCAGATAATCCCTGTGCTGCTTCTTGTGGATGTTTCCATTAGCTAAGATTACTTACTGGAAACTTGCACCTGGCAGCACCACACTAACTGGTACAGCCGTGGTCTCTCCACACAGCTCTGGAAACAGAGCATGCACACCTCTGTGCTTATATCAATATAGAGAATGTCTTGTAGGAGTCCACCCGTTGTGTTGACAGCTGATCTTCAGAACCAGCAGGTGGTCGAGCAAGGCTGTCTGAAATAAAACCTCATATCACCCTAGCAAATATTTTCCATTACTTGTAGGAAGCTGACCTGCTTCTCAAAGTCAGGGAAGTTAAGTACAGCATACATTTGATTTAAGCAATTGTAGCATATATAGTGGTTTTCTTCATTACAGTATAATTACAGTTTACTGGATAAATGTATATTTTTCAGGTCTTGAATTACCCATGTTTGTCCATTTCTGTTATATTTTCCCACAAACTTCACTCCAACTGCCCGTGGTACAGTACTATGAAGTGCACAAACATGCCTACTTTAATAGCTTTCTTCAATAAGGAGGTGAACAGAAATAGCACACAGTGACCCATAATTGAATGCAAGAGATTTGCAGAAACTGATTAAACTTTCAGAGTCACGCACAGGCAGCTACGCTCATCCATCTCAACCAGGCTGTAAGTGCACATCTTCCCTCATACTGACTTGCAGATTTAACAGTCATGTCCTAGGTCAAAGAATATACTCATGATAGAGCAACCTGAAAGTGCCTGGATGAATAATAATAATTATAATTAATAAAATACTTTGCACAAGGGATGGCTGATGGCATTGCCAATCTTTCAAAATATGTTGTGGTTGATAACAATTGCTTAGGTCTGCAAATCTTCTCTTCTTCATCTTTTAAAATAATGGTTTAACTTAGTTTAACATGAAAAGTCAAACACAAAGTATGAAGCCAGATCCCAGACTGTTGCAAACAGTGACTTTACCACTTAGTAGGAAGCCAAATTACTGCATTAAACTTTCAGCTTTTATATAAATACACAAATCAATGAGAAAAGAAACTTTGAGTTTCTTTTTCAGAGTGGGTGTCTNCCCCCCCCCCCCCCCAGGAAAGTATAAAGCACAAAATTTAACTAACTGTAAAACAAACATTTAAACACTCTAAAAATAATTACCCTTTAGCACAATTTAGGGTGTCAGGATGTAATGTGATTTGTATAAATTATGACAAATTTTAATGGCCAAATATGTTTCTGATACTGAGATCCTATTTTTGCTCAGATTAAAATTTGTACTTCATGTTCCTTTATGTTTTGTTTATTTGTTTTAATCGATTAGATTTAGAAATCTAAAATTCTGATGTCTACATAAGAAGTAGGGTTTTTTGTAGTTCTTTTACTTGCTAGTGGAAGAAAATTAGCATTATTCATCATGCTGATTATCTGACCAGTTTTTAATACCTGCTTCAGGGTAAAATGAACCATTCTAGAAACTTTATTCTCTGAATCTTCTGATTGTAGTGGGGCCCTAAGAAAAGAAGATTAGATGCAGATATACAAACTTAAATGAACACAATTCCCCCCTAACAATCTCCCATGGCTTATCAGATACGTCATCTATACACTCCTTTCTTGTCAGATATGTGTAGAAGGCTGCACTCAGCAGTTGCACTCCAAGTCTCTTCCCTTGTTTTTCTGTTCATACACTTGGACAGTCATAAACTTTTCTTTAATTCATTCTTTACCTTTATTTCCCCTCTGCTGTATCCAACAGGGAAGCTTTGAAGTTATAAACAGCTTCTCAGTTTAAAGCGTAAAATAATATTACTTTCATTATCCTACATTTCCATTAGACTATGTCTCAATCAATAGAAAATAAAAGGCTTATAAATAATCTAAATCTAAATATTTTTGCATTCGTACAATATAATATAAATTTTATGTTTATATAAGTATTAAGTATAATTATTTTGTCTCTACACTTTAAGCAAACATTCTGGAAGAATAAGGTTTGTTTCTGCAACATGCCCAAACTGTGTTTTATTTCAAAACCTCTCATAAGAAAAGTATTATGTAAAGAGGATACATGGTGTTCAGAGACATTTGTATAATCATTTATATAAAAGTTTTCAATGCTTTTTGGCTTCCTACAGACTTGCAGTTTATCTTTGAATTTATGTCTGACTAAATGGGAACAGTAAATGAAATTCTTCTTTAAATGCATGAAACATAATCACTTGCTCTGTTGACCATATAAACAATTTTGCCTTCAGGTCTGAAAAATCTGAAAGATTAGTAGTTTATTAAGTAATATTTATTTCCAATCCATAAAATTGTATTTCTGAATTGTGGTGTATCTTCTAATTTCATGCATATTTTATCACAAAGAAAGTTTGCATAGATAAGCAAATAATAACAATTGAAATTAGACTACTCATCAGAAGCAATAGAAACTGATAGGTGGGTTGTTTTTAAACTCACTTTTTCTCCTGTTAAAAATAAAAAAATGTTAAAAATAAATTACACTGCATGAAGTCTCTTTCCATGTATGTGCATACACTAAGAAAATATATATTTTTGGTATGGTTAGTGAATGCCTATGCCAATATATGCTATGTTATATAGTAGAGTATAACACTTACATTTTATTTCATTTATTTAATCAAATGTATATTATGTTGACATCGATATTTAGTGGTCACATATGTTTGCCCTATTCATGCTGAAAAGTCACTATACTCTCACAGAACTTTATGGCAAATCTCCTGTTAGCACTGCATTGTGAATGTAATATGAGAGATTCTTTTATTTATGAACTTTAAAACGTCAGGTTCTTGCTTTTTCTTAACTTTACTGAGATAACCAGCACACACATTAGGAAAGACAATCATGAAGCCTTCCAACCCTTCTTTCATTAAGATCTTGATGTGCCAACACACTTTACTGAGCTACTTTCAGAGTAGAAGAGAGAATAAATAGAATAGAACTTGTGCCCTAGCTACAGAGTGGCAGAAGGGTTTTTTACCATTCTCTGCTTTACTGAATATGTCAGAATGAGTTGTCAGTAACTGGAGACATTCTGAGATCTTCAGCACCTTCATGCCTTCATGGAGAATCAATTAACTGTTAAGGTCAATATATAACTTGTCATTGCTGGTTTTTTTGTATAGCTCAGAGCAATAGCTACAGATTTAGGAGCATGCAAATACCAGAAGCAGCATTATTACTGCCTACCTATAGGTTCATAACTTTTGTTTCAAGCAACATTTATAAGGAACTCCTTTTTTTAAAAGATTCTGAACCTCTGGTCTCAGCTTCAAAGGGGTGCTGTATTATGTCAGTCATGTCAGAACCAGAATAAAAGGTCCATTATTATTATTATCCAGAACAAAACTATCCACTTTGTTGTTTTTCTTTCCCCTGGTAAGTAGTGTATAACATTTTTAATGGTAGCTTATTTTTCACTCTGACCTGTACTCTTTGGGCTTTTCCTCCTCCAATTCTCTCTCCCCATGCCACTGGCAGGGAGTGAGCCAGAGGTTGAGTGGTGCTTATTTGCCAGCTGATGGTAAACCCTGACACTCCAATAACCCTTTCAGTAGTAGTTTGTTTTTTATTCTGACCTGTACCTACAGTTGCCAAATAAAGGCAGACCCAGAGCTTGAAATACACATCATTAGTTTTGATTCAAATGAATATCATATATAAATCTTACAGTCAAGCGTACTGTGATTTTTATAAAAATTAGAAGCAGGACTTTTGAGGATGTTTTTTCATGCTCTTTGGTAATTTAATCCTATTATTCAAGCAACAATGCAAGACACAACAATACTGGGAAAAAGGAATTCAACTGTTTGAAAAAAACCAGTGGTCTAAGTCCTGGTTTATAGGGAGTTTTTCAGAATTTCCATCTGTCTTTAATCTCTTGATCTCCTTGTATAGAGAGTTCAAGGTTGTGTCTCAGGGCAACTTAGTTCCGATTCCTTCTAGAGGAATCTGTCTGAGTAGAAACAGGCTGCAGAGTGATTACATACTACAGGGCATTGGCTTTAGAGAAAATAGAGACTAAAAGTACTCTTGTGAACATTTTTCAACTGTTCACTTCTTTCCAAGATTCAAAAATGGACAATGACTGTTGATCACTGTGATGTTTCAAAATATTTTTATACATATTTAAAACATGGTGTTCTTTCACACCACTGATTTTTCCAGTGTTAGTTTTCATACTTTTACTTGTAATGAATGGATTCATACATATTAAGTAGACTCACTAAAATGAAGGAACAGCTTTGGAGTAACAGGATCTGTCCTTGGCCAAAATTCAGTTTCTAAAACTTGAGGAGTTTCATGGTTTTTCACAGAAAACTTGGGCAAGGAAACACATTATAATTAAAGTAATTTTTATTTTCATAAGAAAATATATAAATCATTTGCTCTTCCTCTCCCTGCAGTCAGATCACTTACAGGAAAAAAATTTTCTGTTTTCCTCAGGACTTATCTATGCCTTATTCTCCATTTAATGATAGAATCCTCTATTTGAAGAATCATAATAATGTCCCCTATAGCTAATTGTGATGTCACAAACTCAGGATTAAGATTTTCAAGTGGGAGACAAATAGAAAGAGTGGATCAACTGCAAAGGAAAAAAAATCTTTTATTCTCATAAAAGTTCTTAGAAACAAAATAAAACTGCAACAAATGAGAAGTTTCAAAAATACATAGTCCAAGTTTGTTAAAGCATTTAATGAAATATCAATATATCTTATTACAGAAAGTAATGGTTTTTTAGGAATGGTGAATTATACTTTGGATGCTTATGTTCCTATAGAATGGATTGCAAAGAACGGTATTGTGCAAGACTTCTGAAAGACTAAAACAAATATTTTCCTAAAGATGAGAGGCACTGTCTTTTTAATGCCCTTTGGAAACAGGAATCTCTTTTTTCTGGACTTAATGTTAGAGCCCAGCAGAGAAGGATTACATATGGTCACTACATACTGAATAACAGCCAAGGATAGGCCCTATTTTGTTAGGCCTTGTATAAACTTGGGTCTTCTCGGATCTTCTTCATACCTGTTGTGAATAAGTGGTTTGGATGCTGTGGTTGCTTACTAGAAACATCAGAAATCATATTTACTGGGTTAAATAAACACAGAAACAATTCCCTTGTATTCATGTATCACTCTGCTCAAAGTATTCAATTTTATATTACTTACATGTTTCAAGCCAATCTTACAACACAGTACAGTTCTAAGCCTGTCAGGTTTTTGCATGATGTAGTTGTGTCTTTTTCTTGGCTAACAGGCAAATTGAAGGGCCAGTCTTTGATTAACATGAAACCTTTTACCATCACATATATATGATGCGTATATATTTAGCCTCTAAGTTTCAGGGTTAAAAAAATTGCTTGATAAGCTACATTTTGCACACACTTCTCCTCTGAGTTTACTGAAGGTAAAAAATAATCCTCAACAATGATTTACAATATTTGCCATATAAAGTAAAGTATAGCATGGTGATGATAAAGAGGATGCTGGTTGTCCTTGCAGCAGATTCTTTGCTCATGTGGAAGCCATGTATTAACACTTCCACAGTCTTTCACCATCATAATGATTACATCCCACACTCTGCAATGTCAGACAGTTATTACTCCTTTTCTTTAAATTTGAAGTTGTAAGGGGAGAATAATATTTAAAAAAGAAGTGGTTTACAAACATGAGAGATTCAAATTTATTACTGTAGTAGGTCATCCATTTCATGGTTAGTGTTTAAACACCTGTGCAGTCACATGAGAGGTAGCTGTTTCACTGTTTCGAGAAAAAATAATGATGCCCTTTTGTTAGCAAAACAGAATGATCAGAACATGACCATGTGAAACTTAGACTTCAGATCAATTTGTATCAATGAGAATTTTCTAGCTAATGTTAATATCTCCCTCTTTACCCTTGCCCTCTGCCTTACGCTACTTCTAGTCTTTATCAAGCCTTTCCTTAAGTGGTTTTAAAATACAAAATAGCCAGCAACATGGAGCTATAGTTGTATACAAATATATATTTTACCAATTTTGTGTGACAAATCAGCTCACCACAGGATCTTATGAGTTCCAGAGACAACCAAAAGCAGGTGAAGAAAAATGTGTAAGAGGAAAGAGAAAGCAAATTAGAGAGTAATTGTTTTATCTTGTCCTGCTGTGAAACTGCAGACTTATGCAGGATTCTGCCTAGGTTTTGAATTTCCAGGTAGGAGAAACTAAGATGCAATTTATATTTTCTTTTTCTTCCTCTTCTTCTATTTTTCTTGACCTAAAACTTACATGGGATTTATAAAGTCCAGTATGCATGAATGGTTGTTTAGATTTCTAATAGCCATTTAGTTCAACATTTGGTTTTGACCCCTTTTTTTTTTTATTGATAAGAAGGAATGAGAGTGTTTTTTGCCTGATCACAGATATCAAAGAGAGCAGTCCTGAAGGGTGATCCGTATTGAAGTGTGAAGATTTGTTAGCAAAACAAACCAGTTGCTCTGTCTTGTTTGTTATTTGTCATTCACCACTGTCCTGAAGCCTTCAGTCAATTTTTCAAAGAGCAAAAATGGCATATCACAAAAAAATGCTATGACAAGTCTCAGTGCCTTGCAAGACTGAATCTTCAGTGAGGCACCCAGAAGTTGGATTTTTTCTGGCTACACTGATTGAACAATGGTGCATGTCAAATACATTTATACAAATCAAAGCCTATTTGTGAACAGAAATAAATAATTCAGTAACTGCAATAAATAATTCAACCAGTCC
Organism: Pardalotus punctatus; assembly: GCA_013400915.1. Taxonomy (NCBI): domain Eukaryota; kingdom Metazoa; phylum Chordata; class Aves; order Passeriformes; family Pardalotidae; genus Pardalotus; species Pardalotus punctatus. The sequence continues at coordinate 123,169 of VZTX01006378.1, read as the reverse complement.
CAATGGAGTGAACTACAGGCCCTCCTTTAGAAGCTGTCCCGCCACACCAGTACTGAGGCACAATGATAGAATTGATTTGAGCACCATTCCCTGGTGTTGCTCCTGGGCTATTGAATCTGCAAGAGGAAGCAAGTTTGAAATCTTTAAGACAGTTAACAACTTCCATGAGAACTAAAATTCACTTCATCTAAAATGTTGCTATTATTAATATTAGTTGCATAGTTATGGTGGCCAAGTTCTACTCCCTGTTTCAATGATGCAATACTTTAATAGGGCTTCACAGGTAGGAGTGAGGGCAGAATTTGGTCTCTTTTGATTGAAACTATTTCCCATTCACATATGTGAGCTTGCCACTCCCAAGTGAGAAAAAAAATATAATTAGTGAAATTTTGCTTGAGTTTCCTTTTCTTTAGGACAAACAGGAGGACTGTGACCAATTTAAATGTCTTTCAGAAAGGGGTTTCTTAATATACATATGTGTCTACGTATATATGTATAAGTGCATTTTTCTTACTATATATCACATAGATTGTCCTAAAAATTGCATGTAATCCATTGTTATCCCCATAATGCTGTTATGGGTGAAAGGAGCATACCACATGTGCTGCTATGTCTTTATTGTGAGTGTATTCAACATTTTAAGAGTCTAGTCATGCAAACTATCTTATTAATACAAGAAAGCATCAATAACACTCCTAAAATTGTTATAAAAGATCAACTTTTCCAGTACCTAGTTCTGTACCCTGGAACTGTCTTCATCTATCCAAGTCCCTCTGGGTCTTGGGCAACAACTGTTGTTAGGATGGAATCGAGAAGGTTTTTGACAAGTCATAGAGGATCCTGAGGTCTGTTCTTGGGGGAATATGTTCATGGCGGGATTTTCTTCCTCACTAATCTAATGACCCACTTTGTTGTATCTTTGAATGTTTATTTACCTCTGTCTGCTCCCAGCTGAGGTATGAGTGTGAGATACTAGATTTAGAAGAGTAACATGGAACAGGGTCACTGAACATATTTCTTTTTCAGCTGCTATGTCGCTGGAGCTGTAGGCTTCGTGGTTTTCCAACCCTAGCCCTAAAAATGGCTTGGGGCTGAAGATCAGGTCCACAGGACAAGGAGTGCCCTAGGTTTAAAAAGTGTGGAAAGGGCCATATTGCTGCAGTGCTGTGGTCCCCTTGGCATGCCTTATCCAGTCCCAGTGTCCCTAGAGCTTTGTGGTTGTCTGAACCCTAACTCTAACCTGAAAATTAATGAATGCTCAAATCTGAGGTGAGGGTCAAACATTCCTAAGAGAGCATGGCATGGCACCAACACTGCTCCTTCCACATCTTTCTGATCTGGACCACCCACGGTGCTGGTGACCTCAGGCTCAGGTTTGAGTGTTCATTTGTCTTAGTGTTGTGGTAAGAGATGTCTTGTAAGCCTTTAGGCTTTATAGAGGTGAAATAGTGTCAGCAGCTATGTACAGGAGTAGTAGATGGATAATATCTTTTGTTTTTTTTTTTTTTTTAAATCCTTTTCTCATAAGGTCTGTCTTACAACTGTTAATGAGCTGCTGTGGGAGTCTAAATCAGGATAGCAAGGTGTCCCAAGGGAACACTTGTGTCAGGTCTACAGAGAACACAAAGAATAACATGGAACACCAGTTCAGTCATTCAAAGACCCAGGTGTCACCCTGTTCTGCTCATTCTACCTTCTCCAACACCATCTCATTCCCAAATGAATATTACCCCACAGTAATAGTAAAAGTAGGGCCTATTTAGCAATTTTAGAATGGTTAAAAATATGTTGACTTGCTGTAAGAGTAACAAATGCCTGTGTAGACAGAGACGATATCCCTCGCATTTCTCTGATATAACAGCTAGGCACTTACATCTGTCTGAACCTTCTTCGAAACTGACCTTTGTTTTCAGGTTTTTAAGATGTTTGTTACCAAATGACAGTTTTAGTATTATATTTATTATTAATTTAATATTATCAAATAATCAGAACTAAGAGGTGGATAAATAAAAAAATAAAAAATATTGCCGATTTAAACATACGGGATATATGTTTAATATGGGAGACAAATATATTTAATTTGGAAAAATAATCTGTTCTAGGCTTATCCTCTTTTACTGGCAGTTGATTTTTATGATTTAATTTTCAGATTATTTGCTCTGCTTTTGAGCTAGTTTAAATGCTGATATAAATTCATCCAAAGAGGGTATCATAATGTTGACAATAAAATAGCTGATTGATAAGTTTAATATGAACAGAATTTTCACACAAATAGTGATTCCTACCTCTAGCCAACATTACAGTCACAAGGATGGAGAGCTAAGCAGAAACACCTTGAATAAGCCATTGAATTTAAAAAAAAACCAACCTGTAGAAATAAAATATGTATAATGGTGTACATGACTTCCATGATATTTTTTGTCTTATTTTTGCATTTAATTTCATATATTGGGTCAATTTCATTTCATTGCTGCATAGTCCTAAACCATGACAGGGGTGAGTAAAGTTCCTGTTTTACTGTTTGTCTTTTTCTTTCTCACCAAACAAATCTATTTAAATTGGCAATAAATTAATTTTTTTCCCCATGTCCAATCCACTTCGCTGACATTTCTAGAACATAAGAAATCTCCCTGTCTTTATCTCAACCTATGAGATTTCTCATTACTTCTTTTTCCCCATTTTCTCTCTCTTCCTGCTGAGTGGAGGGGAGTGAGTGAGTGGCTGGGTGGGAGTCTGGCTGTTAGCCAGTGCTGCCCCACCAAGACCATTTCTATTGTAAACTAAAACTGTAAGACCTGATGCATGCATAAAATATATTCACTGCCACCAAAAGCTTGAAATCTGAAAGAGGAAAATCTATTTAAAACAAGACACTAGAACTTCAGGGAGTATGTTCTCAATTTCCTGGTCATGAGCAACAGATTCTAATTCTGTGTAAGTTTAAAACATAAACTTAAGATATTTAGCTTTTATAGAGCATCAACATTAATAGTTACTTGTATAGTCAGCAAAAAATTTTGGCTCCTTTGTTCACTACTTCTTTTTATTCCTACAACCCATGAGATATGTGTTTTGTTAAACCTAATTTTAATCTGTTATTATACAGATTATATACATAAGTATAACAATTTGGGAGTATGAACTTCACCCTTATTGGAAAGTAAGAGGTTTGACCTAAAGGGACCGATGTGGGTTATCTATAAACAAAAAGGCGTATTTTAGAAAGTGAAGACCTTGGTGTAAGTCATGTATTATCTAAGAAAACTAAACAAACAAAAAGAGAAGTATTTTCTCTGTTTTGTAAACTATTTTATTAATTCTCTGTGAGTGTGGTTTTCAAAGATACTCTATGGGGACATCTACTGTACTTGTCTGGGTGAAAATTGGTATGTGTGTCAGTTCCTTTTCATTTTCATTTCAGAGTTAATTAGGAAGTATTAAGTATGGAGGAGGGCAGGGGGTAAAGAATTTTATGAGACATATGCCAAACATTTCTACAGCTACTCTAATTAGATTTAACCTCCAAAGGCATATAGAAAAGAGCCATCAGAGGGAGGCTATTAGAAGAACCATGCTAAACAATTTAACAGTAATTTGGAAGCTGAAGAAATAAAATACATATTCCTATGGGATTTATTTGAAAAAAAATAACGGGACTATATGCTGACTCATTTTATTTCTAAGGAAAAATTGACCAAATGCTTGTTAAGAGTGAGTAGAGATTGCTTCTTTTATTTTTAGCAGACAAAATCTAGGAGACTGAGAAATGCTTAATGTCCAGTAACAGGTATATTTTCCTGGTTTCAATCTGGCTTGGACAAAGTGTCTTGGAAATTAACACCTGGGTGCCACTGCAAAAGGGTAAGCAGAAAAGGATAACTTAAATTCTCTGCAGTGTCTTCAAGAGTGCAGAAACTCAGCTAGACTTGACCACTAGCAGGATTTGTTCAAATACATCTGATCTGGTTTTCAGAAGTACTGTAGGAGGCACCTGCCAATTTAATTTCCAGTTATTGCAACATTATGAATGGTAGGGGCCGGATGAAGGTTGACAGAAATATTAAATTTTTGCCAAATGCAACCAAGTGGATGCAATTTTATTTTATGTTTATCAGAAAACAAGATAATTTTGAGAGAATACCTATCCTGGCAGCAGGGAGAGAGGGAAGAGAACAGCTGCTTTGAGTCTTTGCCAGCTGTGTCTCCATTTAAATGCTCAGATCCAGAGTCAAATGTGTGTGTGTAGCCCTAATGGATTTAGCAGACTTAGCCTGCTTTTGACAGATTGCTCCCACAGTAACTCTTGACTCACCTTAAGACTTTCCCTTAGCAATCACTGCATGAGCCATAATAGTTGAAAGAATTAAAGTCTTGTCAAATTCTGAACATCCTGTGGAACTGGTATGGCAGATAGGATTACATGTGGAGCTATAACTGAGACAGTAAGGCAGAAGACTTGACTCAGTTTGGCAAAGCCATGGCCAAGGAAAAGTGAGATGAGGCAAGACAAGGGAAGACTACATGCTACTACTGCATGGAAGACTGTAGAGGGTAAGGTTGAATTATCAACATTTCTCCAGAGGTAAATTTAGATAGCTACATCAACTCCATCTTTGTTTTTAGAATATGCCTGTGTCATGGTTTCGTTCTACAGACAGCTTCACAGGAGATGCCACTCTCTTATCTATCCCAGTCATATTATAGTTGTGACTTCTAAGACATCAAGGACTGTAAATAATAACTAAGAAAAAAATAACGAAAGAACAATGCAAAATATCCTATATTTTATCTTTATATTTTATTAGCCCTGATATCCTCTTTTGTTATCTATTGTAATAAGTAAGGCATAAAGAACAGTAAGTTAAGACTATATGAAATGGTCAAAGGCCTTCTATCTAATCTGAGACTCTGGCAGGTACTTAGGAAAAACAGAGCTAAAAGAGAGGTATAACCCCTCAGCTATCTAAACCCCCCTTTTCTCCCATTATTTTTTGAAAATTTTTGAACCCCTATATTTTCAATTAGTTGCAAAGATTTTTATATCTTGTATGAATATATACCAACTAAGCCTCCTGCCTAATCTTTTACTCATCTTAGGTTCTTTAGCAAAACTAGGTTATAAACCTGTGGAGTTATTCGTTTTAATGCCATATGTGACTTTAGAAACCTATATCTTACTGTTTTTCAGTTTCCTCTTTCCCAGGAAGAGTTACCATCTTAATCAGTCCTCATACAGCAACATTTTAATATATTTTGTCATTTTCTTTGCTCTCCTTTCTTTCTATTTGTATTCTATTCCAGAATTTTTGAGATGGGAGGATGAGACCTGCATACAGTCCTAATGGCAGTGAAAGAATAAAAGGTTTCCACATAAGGGAATAATGGCATAATGACATTTTCTGTTTTATTCTTTATTTCTTTCTTAATAATTTGTGATGACCACTTTAACCGTTCAAGCAATAATGTTCACTTAGCTAATTCAATTCAATTTCAGAAATAAATCTGCTATAAATCCAGGATCTTTGGACCCATCACAGGTTTTGGGTAACTAGAATTTCTTTTCCTATGTGAACAGCAGATATTGAATTTTGTTTGGTATTTTACTGTCTATTCCATTTCCTCTGGATCCTTCACTAAACTCAAAGTTCAAATAAAAATACAAAAAAACAACTTCTATCAACACAGGACTTGCAATTTTGTATTCATCAAATTCTTTGTTGGTTGTAATTCTTCAGTAGGTCAGCCTAAAGGCAACCTCTTGTATCTCTCCAACAGTGCTCCTTCTGAGCTTTTTTGTATTCAATGTCCTACACCTGTAGTGGGTCTCCTGCTCTCAGCTGTACTCCATTTCCTCTCACTAATGAACACGTTGCTTGTGTGTCCAACACAGAGCAGTCTCTCAGGTCATACTCTGAGCCTTTGCCCTTCCTGAGTTCAAGAGGTCAGAAGATTGATATCAGCTGTGCTCTTGCTGATCAACAATTACGTGGTCTGTTCTAAACTAGAATTTGGTGTGGCAGGCTTGCAGTTTACATTCATGCTTTCAACTCAGTTTTCCCCCGACCTGACGTATCATGTAAGCATTATGTGGTAGAGCAAATAGAACTTCCTGTTTCAGGTTTTCTCCTGGACTTCAGTAGAGTTTACACAGCATAACCCAAGACAGTTCTTTCTGGTATTCGGCAAAGAACAACATATCAGAACTACAGATATGAAGCTATTAGTTCTGACTTGAGAAGATCACTATGATTCTACTAAAACTGTTCTCTCTCAAACTGCCATTCCTTAGAAGTATCTGTGTACTGCAGTCCAGGTAACATTCCAGATTCATAGCAAAGTTTGAAAATTTTATTCTTTGTGCACAAATCAGCTTCTAATTTGTCTAAGACAGAACCAGGAAAACACAGTTGTGCTCACCTTTAGTAGATATAATATTGTGTGGGAATGAAGAACAGTTTCATTTATGTTTGTCTTAGGTTTGACCATTGCTAATATTTGGGTAGTGCAGTATTATTTTCTATCAGCAGCATCTGTCTCCTTGGCAAATTCCTCAGACAATTATATTGGCAGCTTTGGAGTAGCCTCTAGGTCTGTCATGTAGCTACCCTTGTCCTTGCAACACTGTTTTATAGTGATTCAATTTGTTTCTGAATAACGTCTGCAATTTTTATGCAATTAAACTGCAACACAAATCACTTATGGGATCTCTAAACCAATCTTTTTATGGAAATATGCAATACTTATTAACTATTGACATTCCCCCTACCAAGCCTTTGTCATAATAAATAAGAACTACAGCACATATTATTACTTTGCCAGCCTGGAAATATTCCAGCCTTTATATTGATTTAGTCCTTTGTCAATATTCCTGTTTTTTACTCAGAGTTATACAGACATTTTTCAGTGTTGCACTCAAGTTTAAGCCATGACAGTTTTATCTATTATGAGTTAACCTACACAATTAAAACCTCATGTAACTTGCTTAATGTTGTGTCTTACCAGATGACTCTGTGTACCTGGTTACATAATAGTTTGCTTTTATATCCAACATCAACTTATTCTTGGAGATCAAGCATTGCAAAGATACTGGTAAAACCTTTGTGGCCCAGATTAAAAACTGAATCCTCATTGTTGATAAATACATAGGATTTAATTTTGCGTCCATTTGAGAATCTGACATTTAAATATTAAGCCAAATTATAAGTTACTTCCTTGAGTTCACATAGACCAATATATTTATTAAGCAAAATATAGATTTGTGAATTAATATAGTCTTACACAAAGATTTCTTGCTAAATCCAGATATAGAAAGCCACGAGCCTAAAATAACTAAAAACCTACCTTCTACTGCTCCCAACAGGTTGATTTGAAACTCTTTTTATTCTTTTAGCAAACAAATTCTGAAATAATAAAATTTTATGAGAGGTAGTGAGATATGCTTTTTAATAAATATTTCTCAATGAGAATAGAAAGAACCCTTCAGCAGCTTCAAATAGTTCAACATCTCATCAAAAATCTTACTGATGTGGAGAATTATGTACTTTATTTCTTTAGAAATCATATTAAACAACTCTTGCTAGTTATATACCTAAAAACTTGCAAAGTAGGTGTTCAGATTCTAAAGGTGTTTGAATCAAAATATTTGAAGTAATAAGAAAAAATGTCTTTATTTAAAAATTTTTATATATTTCTACAAGATGTATGGTATGAGATATTTGCTTCCTGCTAAGGGGCTGAGTTTATGATGATAAATGCCAATATCTTTAAAGTCTTTAAGTTGTCATGATATGTAATTAATTTTCACAATAAAACATGTTTATTTTTATTGTTTTTACTTTTATAGGGGTCAATCACTTTTTAATATGTGATCAAAATAATTGAGAAAAAAAGAGCCTTAATTATCATAATAAATATGTCACTAGTGGTATACGGACCATATTTTAGGGCATAAAAATTTAGGTATCCCAAACTCAGCTTCTCAGAACAAAATTTAGAAGTTGACTTTTGCAATGGATCGGCAGTTGCAGATCAATACATTCGTCAGTAAATCCATTGCTGGATTGATTTGTTCTAGCAAAGCTTAACCCTAAAGTATTTAAAAATCAACCACGTAATGTCAGGATCCAGTGTCAATGTGTTATTAGGGGTCAAATGCTGACTTCGATCTCACTTGAATTATTGTGATCTCTATCCCACTACAGCTTCTTTCCTTCACCAGTCTCACTCCGTCCTATAAGAGTGATCTGCACAACTCTCTTGCTGTGGCATCTGAGTCTCTTAAGATGGTGCACTCCAGAGCTCTGTGCCTCTCCCTTTCCTCACCCACTTGCTTGTCGTCCTCTCCCACAGTGAAGCCTAAACTGAGCAAGAGAACACTTTTCCCTCATGCGATTTAGATGTTAAAGCACTGAAAACAAACATTTTAGACAAAGCATTTGCTTACCTGTCACATCTCCTGAACTATTCAGATATGACAAAATCCGGGATGACTCAGCTGTGGAGTGCTACACAGGTGTATAAGAATTTCACACATGCTTGCTGTTGGTTATTTGGTTATGTTGCCTTTCAGATAGCTCCAATTACTCTGTAAACATTGCAAAAAAAAAAAAAAAGTCTAATTTTCAAAACATGCAGGAGAAAGCAATTAGTATCTGCTTAGCTGGTTAGAAAGAAATGATAAAATTTTTTATTCTTTCCCCCCAATGTCATGTCTGCAAGCTAGCCATGTGCTTGACCCACTTTATCGAATTCTTCCTAGATACAGAATTTCTCTATCACAAATGAGAACAGTTTTCAGTAGTGACAGATCAGGTCATTATTATTTTTGAGCTTATGCTTAGGTTGTGAAGACCAAAAGGCTAACAGCTTGTAACACTGTTTGAAAACATTACTTGCAGATGGAAACACTTGCAAATTGCCATTTTATCAGTATGTATTACTTTAAAAGTTCTCAATGTTTAAATTTTTTACAATAGTTTTTCTGTGATTAATCAAACTGATCAAATACAAATGCAGTTAAGAAAAAGATTTAGACTACTCATCAAAAAGTGAAGATTGAACAAAATAAATTAATAGAAATGTGTCTGTGTAAGTAGAGAGCAAAACAAGCTTCATATAGTATAGAGGAAGGTAGAAGGCAGGGGAAGAAAAAGAAAAAAAATAGAGAAATTCTCTTTCAAACATTCCATATTTTCACAAGGATATTTGGGTGCCAAAAAACAACCAATAGCCAACCAATTTTTCTTTCAAGTGTCTAAGAACATATCCTTTTCAATTTCTCTTTGCTTGTTAATGTGAAGATAAAAGGTTCTGCTGCATGCTTTAACTGTGAAAAATGTCTTTTTTGTTGTCGTTGGTAGAGTATTCTTTATTTGAGAAAAAAACATAATATGTTTTTCTGTTTCCAGTTCATCATTTGTATTTCTGACTTCAGATTTGATTTGCTAAGGAAGATTTGTGTATGTTGGATACGATTTTGCTATATCTTGCTCATACATTTGATAAAAGAAGTGAAGAATTACATAGATACTTACCGGCATATAAATGAAGCAGAAGAAAGAGTATATAGAATTTAAATGTGGGGATAAAAAACCAGCCTTTGTGTGCTCATACTCCCAGTAATCGCATTAGCAACAGCTTGAATTTAGAAAGTGCTTTATGTAAAAATGTATAAAGGAGCACCTTTGTAATGCACTCACTAAGAATAAACAAAATGAAGGACTGTAGAGAATTGTCATGGCATGCATTAGGTCAGGTTCTTCTCCCAAACAGGGATTTAGTACCTCTTTTTCCTCATTCACCCAGAAGCAATAAATACAATTCGGTGTTCAACCAGACATCCTTTCACGCACATAAGTGTTTTTCTTTGATTTTGTGGACTGTCACAGTTAGTACTTCTGGACGGGGAAATGGATATTGGGTAGCCAGTCCTTGTTTTCTTCATCATTTATATACTCTGTGCTCTTCCCCAAAGTAAATTTATATACGTTTAAATACGAAGTTTTTGAAATTGAAAGGCTAAAAAAACCAAAACCCAAAACCCAAGACAAAACCAAAACGCAAAACCAACAAAACTGGAAACTAATCAAGTACAGTCTTAAAGTTGATCATTCTCATTTCTAATCCCACATCTCAGCCACTAAGGTCACAGGCCACAAAAGTATTTGAATGCATTTGACAATGCTTTCCTCTACAAAAACAAAACAAGAAATGAAAGCACATAGTATTAGTCTGAAACATTCACTAGAATATTGTTCCATGGGATCCCAAATCCAAATATAAGATTTTCATTTTTCACTCCAGCAGGTAAACCTTGCTAATGATGACTGCTTCTCCTGAAAGTATAATCTTTACAGTGAACATAAGTCAGTTTGGCTTTTCTCCAATTCATGTTCTTTTGACTTCTCTACAGTTCCCACCCCTGTACCACATGGACTAAGACAAGCCTGCAGGTCACCCATGCCACAGGGATATGACATCCGTGTGTATGGTAATTCTTCATCATTACAGAGAGTGTACTGCAGCCTAGCCTTTCCCATTTACTTTCTGTGGCCTTATGGCTACTTTTAACTGTATATATATATCTTTAAATCCATGTTTGTGCCCTAATTTACTGCTCAGAATCACAGAAGAATGTAAGCTGAAAGGAATCTCTGAAGATAGATTAGTTTCTTCATACTAGGAACTATTGTACATTTGAGCAGAGACTCATCACAGTTTATGAACCCTTTGGTTTAGGGCAGGAACACCTTGGAAAAGGGCAGTGGAAATTAAGCGTTTGTATGGCATAGGCAGATGAGAGGTGCTGGTGCTGCCATGTAGTACCTGAGCCAAGTACCAGCTGTGGACCTCAGAGTATGTCTGCCAGCTGGCAATTTTGGCAGTGTCAGTGCCTGTCTTAGGGAAAATTGCTCTCCTGATCCACTGGTCCAGGTCCACTTCAGGTATCCCTAAAGGAGTGGGGTAGAGTACAAAGGACAGGAAGCAACTTTACTGTCAGAGCCACAGGTGTCAATGGCCCATCTCACATGTGAGATGGTGTTGAAAGTTCTCACCCAGAGTAAAACACATACTATCTGTGATTTAAACTGATCTGCTTCCCTTTATATTGGAACATGTTGCTGGAGAAATCTTGTGCACTTTTTGGATTCATATGGGAAGAAATTGAAAGTCAAACCCAGTGGCTGTGCTTTGTTATTTAGGTACAAGAGTGCCAAACTAAAGCCCAGAGCTCATGTGGTCTCTAAAAATCAAATATAAGTAACTTGGAATATCTGATTCTTTGTTCTTCTGAAATGGTTGTTCCAAATTTAATCGGAATCCAGGACACTGGGCTGCATGAAGAGGAACACTGCCAGAGGTCAAGGAGGTGATCCTTCTGCTCTATTCAGTCCTGGTAAGGCCAAGCAGGGAGCACTGTGTCCAGTTCTGGGCTCCACACTATAAAAGAGACAGATGGAAATACTGGAGAGAACCCAAAGGAGGGCCATTAAGATGATGAAAGGACTGGAACATTTCTCATGTGAAAAAGGGCTGAGAAAGCTGGGACTGTTTAGCCTGGAGAAGAGAAGGCTCAGGGTGTATTACATCAATGTACAGAAATACCTCGAGGGAGAATGCGAAGATGGAGACATGTTCTTTTCAATGGTGCCTAGTGACAGGACCAGAGGCAAAGGTCAAAAACTGAAATACAGAAGGAACAGTCAGAATAAGAAAACACTTTTTTTTTGCTGTGACAGTGGCTGAGAACTGGCACAGATTGGCCAGGGAAGGTTGTGGAATCTCCCTCCTCAGAGATATTCAGAAGTCATCTGACCCTTGGTGGGGGTAACTTGCTGTAGGCAGCCCTGCTTGAGAAGCGGGGCTAGACCAGAAGACCTCCATAGGTCCTTGCCAACCTCAATCATTCTATGATTCTGTGACATAAGAATAAAATCTGTCTTTGCTATGTCTGAGAAAACCCAGATATTCTACAAAACTCAGTGTTAACTTACCAAATTGCAGGCTCTTTCATTCTGCCTACTCCTTCCCATCAAACCGCTCATGTCTTCAAGCAATGTACATATTGATAGTTGAGGCTTAACTGTTAGATCGCTGAAATTTTGTCAGCTCAAAATTTTGCTTCAGGACTCTTCATCTTTTATGTTACAAAAGGTGAAAAACCCTTTTCTGAATTTGAAAAACCAGTCTCACCACATACAGGAGCACCTCTCCTATAAAGAGGCTCAGAGAGTTGGGCATGTTTAGTATAGAGAAGGCTCTGGGGAGACCTTATAGCAGCCTCCAGTACCTAAAGGGTGCTACAAGACAGGGAAAGAGGGACTTTTCATTCAGGACTATGGTGGTAGGAAGAGAGGTAATGTTTTCAAACAGAATGAAGTTGAAATTAGATTATATATTCAGAATAAATTCTTTGCTGTGAGGGTAGTGACGCATGGAACATGTTGCCCAGGTAGGCTGTGGATGCTCTATCCCTGGCCAGGAAGGATGGGGCATTGAGTGACCTGATCTAGTGGAAGGTGCCTCTGCTCATGCTGAGGGGCTGGAAGTGGATGATCTTTAAGGTCCTTTCCAACCCAAACTATTCTATGGTTCTATAAGACACTGAATAGAAAAGAATTCTGCAATTAAGGAAATATATATAAAGAACTTGATAAGACTGAGTTTTTTAAGTTTAAAACAGTACCTGTTGGAAGGTGAGGTTCATTGTAATAATCCTCTTCCCAACCAAATCAAAACTGATAAAAGAATGAAATCTCAAAGACAGTACTGACTTCAGTTTGGATTTAGAGGCATGACTGAAATATTTTTAACTTAACTGATAACTCAAGAAAATCAGAAGAAATTATACAAGATAAGTGAGAGGCATCTACCACCAAAATATATCAGAATCAGCTCTTGTCACCAGTACCTCATTCATACACATTGTGTTGTTAATGACATCAGCTGTGCACAAAGTATGACCTACCCAAGGAAAAAAAATATCTTGGAGAGGTCCAAATAAATATGTGATCTGCCCCTTGGATGTTGGCAATTTATTTTAAAAAATATTTTCAAGGTTTTCAAAATGTAAAGAAAACAGAAAGTAATGATCATGTTCACATTATATCAGATTCCTCTTACCCTTTTTTAGAGTAACTGGCACAATTATTTTGTATTCCCTGTAGACAGACACACAAAGACCTCCTTTGCAAGATGTTTAATAGTTTCAGCTGTGAACAGCTGTTCCACTATTTCTCAAAAAATTTCTAAAGCCTGTCACTAGGCTGATCTATCATTCACAGTTTTGTATATGCCTGTTGGCTAGTTTGCTCAATTTTGCCCCTTAATATATTTTGCCTTCTACATTTTCACCTTTACAATAAAACTGATAAAGTCTACCAACTGTTGTCAGGCTTTTAGACACCTTTTAAAATAATTTTAAATAAAAATACATTTAACAGTTAATCTTTTTTGTTAGCCTTCACTTTTCTGTTATGGATAAAGAAATTAAGCAATTCCTAATTTTTGTACCTAAGTGAAGACAGGGGTTTGGATCTTCATTTTGCTCTCCCTCAAACAATTCCAGTATTGGATTAAGATCCTAAACTACTTTGCATTATATAAATCATCCCAACCCTTTTTTGTTTTATTGAAAGAATGAGATACACCAATTTTTTACAATTGAGGTTGTTAGCTTTTTAATGCTTTATGTTACATAGAATATTCTTTTGGCTGAGGCTTAGAGAAAATTCAACATAAATTTATTTGTGTTTCAAACACAGTGGAATCGTTATGTTCTCAGCGTAAAAATATAGATTGCAGTGCAAAAATGTGGCAACTGGGAAACTGGTATAAAACAGTTATGAGCAAAATGTTCCAAATTCCCTACCTTTCTCCACCACTGTGTATATTAATAGAAGAGTAACCCAACTATTTAAAGAAGTGATACTTATAAAAAGAACAGTTGTGGTGGAAAAGACCTCTAATTTTACATACCAGCTTGAACAACAGTTGTTTCAACAAGCCTCATAAAAAAGATTCTCTGAAACTAGAAAAAACCACTAATGGAAAGATATAAGTTTTCTGCTTTTAAGTTGCTGATGTTTAAGTTTATATTGTTAGTAGCACCAAAATAGCAAAGGTGAAATTAGAGATGCACTGCATTGAAAAAATAATAACAAAAAAAAATTTTTAAAAATGCCTACTAAATGTATATATATATATATATATTTACACTCACTTCTGTTAATGCAAAACTAATGCTAATTTCAAAACACTAGCAATGATTATGCTGATTTATTTTACTGCGCTGAAACAAAATATTAATGTACACAGGACATCATCAAAATAATAAAAAATGTTAAGCCAGAGGAAACTAATTCCCTACAGTATCTTAAAAGAGGCTTGATTTTCTTTTAACTGCATCTTTAGTGGTGACATTATTCTCCATATGACTTTTTAGAAGAATTAAAACAGAATTATCAGGTGTGCCATGCATACTACATGTGACTCAAATTAAATTGAAGAATGATACTTTTATCATTTTCATTCTGTGTTAATCGTATATATTGAACCTGTGGTCATTGCAGGGAAATATGATGGTTTGTTTTTCCCAATGATGTTTTGGGAACTGTAGAAGTAAGACATTTCATTGGTTATATATAATCTCTTTGGAATATCTTTGTTGTGAAGCTATTTCAACTTGATTTAGTTTTTAAATCCAGGATGAAAGCCAAGGTTTTTGAGGTAGCTGTAACTGTTCATTGAATTGATATCTGAGGTGTTACTTCCAGGTGCATTTCTTTGGTTTGACTAGTTTTATTATGCTGTGCTGCTCTGCCCAAGAGATGTGGTAGAAAAGCTGATGGTATGCAACAGTGTCTGGCTCAAAACAGAGCAAAGGCACACAAAATATTCTGCAATTTCCTTGAACTCTCGATCCTAGAAATACACATAAAAACTACATGAGCATCTGACCAAATATTACATACAGACCAAAAAAAAAAAAAAAAGTCTTTCTGCTCTCATTCCTTTCCTAATTAGTTTCAGTCCCAAGGCAACCAATTAATTATATCCTTTGAAAATGAACTTTTCCCCTCCTAAATTCATTCAAGCCCTTCCTTTCTTCAATCTTCAGGCTCTGCAATTTCCAATTCAACTTTTAAATCACTTGTAAATACTACAAATAAAAAATGTCCTTGTATTTTTAATGCTCTGCTGTTAATTTCAAAAATTTTCAAACAAACAAAAGAAGAATCTTTTCAGTTTTCCTTCAAAGTGCTCATTCTATCTAGTGAAATAAGTATAGATATCTCTCTCATAAAAAAGCAAATTACAGAGAAGTTTAAAGCTGAAAGGAAAAAAGAAGAAAGATTTTTTGTAGGGAATTTTTGTGTGTGTATTTTGGCTTAGCAAATAATAGTGAAAACATATATAGGAGGCTTTGATACAAATTCACTTCTAGTCAGTAATATTTCACTTTTTTTCATACCCTAGACATATATGAACAGAAAAATAGAGAATTGAATTTAAATCCTGCAATGTATATGTGCCTGCATGCAATCTCCAAATTAATTATTTACTGTTTTTGTTTCTGAAGCATCTCTACGGGGGAGACTGGAGTGAGGTGTAATAATTGGCAGAGAGCAATCAGTTTCAGCAGTCATGTACAGACTGCTTGGTGTGTAACTCTCATAAAAACAAGGATACAAATAACTGTAAGATTGGCTGTAAAGCAAAGATTGCAGCAAAAAAATTGCTATAGAACTGTTGCAGCATTGGCAAAACAGTTTGGAATACAGTTTGTGGCTTGTCAAAAGGCTGAAACACTTCTATGAATAAGCAAAAAATATCAAAATATGAAGACTTCAACCTTGTAGACTCATAGAATCATAGAATCGTTTGGCTTGGAAGAGACCCTAAAGATAATTTAGGGCATACATAATGATGCCTTGCTCTGTGCTGTATAATCCTAATATACAGAAAGAATTTTTTTATTTACGAGTCAAAAGAGTACTTGTCATTAAAAAAACCACACAACCAACCAACAAGGAAAAAACCAAAACAAACAACCCTCAACAATCAGGCAATTAAGTGGCTAGTATTCATACTAATGGACCAATTTAGGTTGACTGTACTACTGAAATCAGGAGATAAATAGTCTAAATCTTTGCAGTTTAAACATGTAAAATCCCATGAGCCCTTGTGTTTGATTTCCAGCACTTCTTAGTTGTCTTCAGGAGCATAACCATTAAATATCAGTAATCCAATCTCTAACCAGATATGAATCCAAGAAAGAAAGTATGATTTCACTCCTGCTTGCTTTCTCTCCTTCATTGTTTTTGTGTAAAACAACTCTAATTGAGAAATCTAGCACACCACCTACACTCCGATACTAATTTATATACAGAGATGTGAACCTAAGAAGGTGTTCTGTTGATTTCATATTTAAAACTACATTCTGAATTAGAAAAAGAAGGTTTCTTCATGAAGTAAAAATCTAAATTTCTGTACTCTCCATATAGGATTTTCTTTTTTATATTTAGATTGCTCTTTAGATAAGAAAATCAATTTTCCTGAGGAGAGATTTCTTATCCTGAGTAACCAGGATACCTTAAAATTGCACAATGAAAGAACGCTCTGCAAAGACTTTTACTGGAAGGAAGGACAGCAAATGGGGAGGAGGAAAAAGAGTGAATGAAGCAGATCATATTGATGTAACCACCATTTATGAAATCAAGGTTGTTGGGTTTTCCTCTCCTCACCCCCCTTATAATCATATATATACATGTAAATTGACAAAGAAGATTTCAGACATAGGATTTGAATAACTGTTTGTGTTTGAGGTCAGAAACTGCTGCCTTCCAGTATTTACACACAGGTCTTTAACATGCTCTGGTAAGAAAAGGAATTGCAATTGTTCCAAAAACACAGTATGTGCTTGAAAGATCTTCCAGATTGCCAACAGGATCTAACTGTCACTTTGCAGATGCACTGATTGCATACATACAGGAGTATTATATTCTGCCAAATAATCCCAAACCTATACCGTTGATTTTTTAATGTAAAAAAATATTACTTTTCCCCTTGAGTTAGTGTCATCAAATACCATCTGTGCTGGCTGCAATTTGAGTCATAAATCCTTGTTATTTTTATCAGAGATTTGTTTTTCAAAATAGCTAATTTTCATCTCAGATTCAGACGCACACTAATTTCTTTGCTTCTTTCTTGCTGAGAGGTCTGATATAACAGTCTCTCACTGAAAGGGTTTGGCATTTGCCCAAAACAAAATAGGCTCATCTCCTTGCATGGGAATAGTTTCTTTAATTGGTCTAGAACTTAGAATCATTAAATACAATAAAGAATAAATTCTCTTCATATAACAGAAATTATTAAAAGGCCTGTGGGAGGTAACATAACAATGTTCACAAGGAAATTAATATTAAAACTAATAAAATTCTGAGGGCAAATCATCATGCAGGTAGAAAAAAGATCGAGTCATAGATATATAAGAATGGAAGGAACATGGCAGCAGTACTAAGTTTGAGCACAACTTGTTTTTTTTTCCAATTTCTGTTGAAGGTGCTACATCAGATTAGTGGAGTGTGGATGACAAAGAATGTATATGGGTTGACTGTCATTTAGAGTATTGGTCATTGTGGCAGTGGATCATACCAACACTGCAGGACCTCACTGGTGGAAAACCTCCTAATCTAAGCACCCCCTGGAAAACACAATGGTCTCTCCCCAAAACTGTGTAATCCCCTATCTTTGTAACCTAACCCTAAATCCTACCCTTCCCCACTCCCCGTTGGTTAAAGGGGTTTCTCCCTGCCTTCTGTTATCTGGCCCCAGATCGTCCCTATAACTGGGGGCTCTCGGGGCCATCTTGCCCTCTTTCTGCCTTGGACCCCTTCAGAATAAACGTCTAGAACTTCCAGGAGAGAGGGCCTCTGGATTCTTTGTCTCTGGGACTGCCCGAGCTGTCCGGCTCAGTGGGTGAGTGAGAATTGTGCCTGACACCGGCACGGGTGTGAGGAAAGCCGTTCTGTACAGCACCGATGCAGTGCTGGCTGGAGTGATCTCTCAGAAGCCATAGGACACTTTTGGTGAATTCAGAGGCTTATTCCACCCCCCACTCACCCATGGCATTAGGTCATGTAAAACAAATTTCATACATGATTTTGTTGTAACTGAGGTACTTAGAGACCCCTCAGGAGAAACTGGTACACCACGCAGATAAACAGTAAAAAGCTTTTTTTCCCCAAATGTTTTACAACATAACAAAGTATACGTTCAAAACAATCATTTATTTAGCCCATACTTCATCTATTAATCTATGAGAAATTATGAGAGACCTTGTGGAAAACCTTTCTGAAGTCTGGATAAACAACATTGCACTCTCCTCCTCTGATGAGCTAGCTACTTCATAGAATCTGTAAGGAGCCTGCATCATGTGTTTTTTGGTAACATGGGGGGCTATAAGGGTGGCTTCTGTGAGAAGCTGCCAGAAGCTTCCTCCATGTCTACCAGAGCCAATCCCTGGTGGTTCCAAAGATGGACATGCCACTGGCCAAGGCTGGGCCAATTCGAAACAGTGGCAATGCCTCTGTGATAAGAGATTTAAGAAGAAAGAAATAAAAGTTATTTTGCAGCTGTACTTGCTGCCAGAGAAGAGTGGAGTGAAAACATGTGAGAGGAACAACTATGCAGGCACCAAGGTCAATGAAGAATGTGGAGAAGGAGGCACTCCAGCCACCAAAGATGGGATTCCTCTGCAGCTTGTGGTGCAGATCATGTTGAGGCAGCTGTGCCCCTGCATCTCATGGAGATCCATGGGCGATGCAGGTGAAGAATTCATCAGCAGCCTGTGGAGGAGACCCATACTGGAGCAGATGGATGTCTGAGAGGAGACTCTGACCCCACAGGAGGCCCATAGAGAGAGGACCTCACTCTGGAGCAACCTGTCCTTGAAGGAGTGCACCCCATGAAGAGTGACCCACACTGCAGCAGTTTGAGGGGTGCTGTTGCTCATGGGATGGACTCATGTCACAGCAGTTTGCAGGGAACTGTTGTTCTCGTGTTGGAGAACTTTGTGGAGAATTGTCTCCCACAGGAGGGACCCCATGGTGCAGCAGGGGAATGGCTCCTCTCCCTGGGCAGCAGGAGAAACCACGGGTGATACTGACCATAACCCCCATTCCCTGTCTCCTCATCCTTCTGGGGTACGAGGTAGAGCTGGATGCTATAGTTTGGAGTAGGTGACCCTTGAAAATCAGACAGCTTTCCAGGATCCTCTCCCATGGATTGGAAGCAGAATCCTCAATGGGACAATTTATGCTCCCCTTAAATTCAAGGCTATGATCCTTCAATTCGTTATTTTTACCCCTGAAAACCATGGTCTCTCAGTCACTGAAGCCACGATTGCTCCCAGATTTCACATCTAAGGCTAGTTCCTTCTTGTTTGTAAGTATCAGGACCAGCAGAGCATTTTGTATTTTTTGCTCCTTGGTCACCCATATCAGGAAGTTATCAGCAGCACTCCTGGAGCATAAAATTAATTCGATCTTCTTTCTGAATGGATTTTGTCTTGTTGATTTTGAGCAGCAATGAAATATCATTTGGCTTCAACACTTATAACTGTGGATTCTCAGACACAGAGGATTCAGTTTCAAGATAAGGACAGCAACTGAGTTTGTTACCTGTACTTTAAGTATCTAACTTGGGAATAAATACATTGCTTTGTATGTATAATTTAATGTATGGAGTATGCTTCCTTGGCCTATGACAATATATTTAGAATATATTAAAATTTCCATATGTAAGCATTGAAATCTAGACATCCTAATTTCAAACCTATGTCAGACAAGATATGAACTCACACTATGTAATTTTTCTAGATTGACATCACACAGGATCCTAGCTTATATTTCAGATCTTCTGTTGAATACAGCTGGAAAAAAATCCAAACCCAAAACTGAAACCAAAACAAAAAAAATTAAAACAAACAAAAAAACCACCACCCCCACCACCACCACAAAGAAAAACCAACACAAAAAACCAAAAGAAACCCCTCAAATAAGTAAACAAACAAAAACAAACAACAACAAAAAAACCCAAACAAACAAACCTCCCCCAGCAAACCCAAAAAACCCCACAACAAAATCAAAAATAAATCAGGTTAAGAAGTAATGAAAGAAACAGATTCATTTAAACATATTAGAGGACCGAGTGATTGCAAAACATTTATATTAGAAAGCCAGCTTAATGATTTTATTAAATGAGTTTATTCCTTAAATAAACCATGAGTGCTAAAATAAGAAAGGAAAGAATTAAGATAATTCTGATTAAGCAATAGAACAAAATAAAAATGTGACAAAATAAAAAATACAGAAAAGCTAAATAATGTTTTTGTATGTAAATCATGCATAGAAAAGTATGACAGCACTTTCCTAGATGCAGCAGAAAAACTGGGGAAAAATAATGATCATAAGAACAATGAAAAGTGGTCTATAAGAAGTATTCAAGGTGAGCAAATTACAGAATTCCAGTACCTAAAGGGAGCCTGCAAGTAAGCTGAAGAGGGACTTTTTGCAAGTGTAAATAAGGAGTCTGGATCAATGTGAAAATACTGTAAGATCAGAATATAGCACAAGTTTGGCAAAGTGTAGAACAAGCAGTGAACAACAGTGCACCAACAATAAAGAACTGTGGAAAAAAAAAAAATCATTACCAACATCACACAGCACAGCAAAAGTTACTTTCTTTTCTTCCTCATTACAGCACGATTTGAACTTTTTGAAAACCAGACTCCAAATTAGACAGCTGTTCATAACATGTGGAGAGGGAACAAGTGGTTCCAATAGGGATCTCATGAAAGGTCTCGATGCTCCTTTCTGAAGTAATGAACACTTCATTGCAGAGGAAAATGCATTACCTCATTGCATGAACAGCAAATAGTCAGGTACATATTATCAATTTCACTGTCCTGGCAAATGGAAGAGTCTTGTAAAGAGATGAAGCAAAGTTCTTATTACATTAAAGGATATGTGTTGATGAGTGAGTTTATGCAGATTTGTTGCATCTATATGCAGACAATGCTTCAGATGCTTAAAACAGGAAATAAAAAAATTGTAAGTTGAATGGTTTACAGTGTGGGCTCAGTTTTCCTTGCATGAGAGGCTGAGGAGAACAGAGAAATTGAGACTAAATATATTGCCTATTAGTTTCTTCTCCATCATAATCCTTTTATCTCTGTCTCATTATGCTGCATTATCTTTATTTTGGATCCTTTATGTGCATTTGTTATGATAAATCCTCTGTCATTTTGTTCTACTATTAGTCAATTTAACCATCAATCTGTGCAGTCATTTTTCAGACTAAAGCTGTATTTTAAACTACATTTCAGATTTATTGGAACTGAAACGTTTTTGTATGAATTATGCCTAAATAATATATTTATAGATATTGTATGCACATAAAATCTGCTGTCGCTTTCAGAATCAAGGTGGAAGACAGTTATTGAGAGATAATTGTTGCTATTTATGGGAAATGGGTTCTCATTAAAAATAAAGGTTAAATGAAGAAGTTAGTTCCTTCTCTGGAATGAAATTTACATTTCTTTGTAAAGTAACAGCTTTCAAAAGCAATAAAATATAAGTTCAAATTTGCTATATAATAGACCTTCTTCCTTATTAAACTTTTTTTGGACTTAATAAAACAAACTTCTTAAAGTTTATTTCTGTTCATGCTTGGCTTCCTTCCTAAAGCAAATGTTTCTGGAACCTTAGAAGAAATCCGTTCGAAGAAAATCCCTTCAGCCATTTCATAATTATGAGTTTATGAAATATATATTCCCATATAAATGCTAAATTCTGACTACTAGTTTCTTGGTGGAATAGATCATTGAAAACCAAACTTTAAACTTCCAGCTAGGATATGTAAATGCACCAAGGGAGAAAATAAAATAATCTAAACACCCCACAAATATGTGAAAAAGGTAAAGAAGGGATCTTTCCCCATTAAATATGTCTTAAATTATTTTTTCTGTCAGCTCAGACCTTGAAGTAAAAATGATGATGGTCAGATATTTTTATAAGGAAAAATATTAAAATAGAAATTGCAATGAGATTATGTTGTGACAGTACCACCACTGAAAAAAGTTTCTGCTCCTCAGTGGCAGAGTAAATTCACATCTACCTGCAGAAGGATGGTAGCCATGCAAAATGACAGCCTCAATATCAAACAACAACAAAAAGAAAATAATATTTTTCTAGGTAAAATTTATTACCACTGGAGTTCCTAACTTTAAATTGGAGTATTCTTGAAAGAAATAACACATGAAGTTCTTGGTTACAGATGTGCAGATGGAAGCACTTTCATGATAGTATCTCGGCAAATGATAAAAGAAAAGTTTCCAGTCTAATGGATTTTCTGTTTCAAATATAATTTTCAGCTGATGTTATATTTGAAATTCTTTTTTTGGATGATAATATCAAATTGTTTGTTCTGAATCAAACAGGTCAACTTTGCAGAAACAGTAGCTGAGGAGAAAATTTCATGCAATTACAAATATCAATTCTTTATTGACAATTCTGGATACATAGAATATAGAAGCTCTGTAAAGAACTGAAATGTGGTAAGAAATAACCATCGATAAAAAGGTCCTCAGGTAAAATGCATTCTTTTGCGGAAACCCTTGCTTTGAAAGTGCTAGGCGAACTATAAATATAAGCACTGCATTAAAAGTCTTGAAAAAAGTTCATGATTAAACTTTTGTGTTTTCCATTCTTTAGGTATTAAATGAGTACCTGTTTTTTCATTGTGTGGCACTGATATATTTTACTTTTCTCTTTAACTCAGTAAAATATTCTGTTTGGATGTTTCTAGACTGTTTTATTTCTTTTTTAAAAAAATTGAGAAAATAAAATGGCTAAAAACCAACCAAACAAACATGACTAATGGCTTACAAATTTGTGACAGCAGGTTGCTTAACATAATTGTGCAAAAGTAACTGAGGCAAAAAGAATAAAACTCTCCAAACTCTAGCAAAGTCAGTTCTCCCTGCATGAGACCTACCTAGAGAGCAAATCTTCTAAACCTAGCAATTCATCCTCTTCTAACTTTCTCAGTTCATGTGTTGCCTTCAAAACAATTCTGCCCAAGAGAGATACAACTGCTGTTTTAATTACAACTCACAAAAGAGAAAGCAACAGATGTATAAACATATTTTAAGTA
The DNA here is from genome assembly GCA_013400915.1 of Pardalotus punctatus. Lineage (NCBI taxonomy): Eukaryota > Metazoa > Chordata > Aves > Passeriformes > Pardalotidae > Pardalotus > Pardalotus punctatus. Next base: position 99,952 of record VZTX01006378.1, on the reverse strand, counting down.
TTTATTAAATATCTGCTGAATTGTTATAGTCCTGTTGGCTCATTAGTAAAATCTCCATGGATTAACTAGTGATTCCCAGCACCTTCATCTACAAAGACGCAGGGAAGATTTGCATTCTCACCTTATGTACACTCATTACAATTTCTTTTATACGTCGCTAATTATAAGATCTTATATTTCTTTGCTTTTTTCATCATGGAAAGATCTCACAGAATTGCTGACTATAAAAGAGCTATAAAAGGATCTGTAAAAGAATCCACTGAATAAATATACCAAACTATTAAGTTCTTTTTCAAACTGATCAAGGTTAAGAAGCATCAACTAAAAAATAAAGCAAAAACAAAGAAAAAGGGGGGTGAGGGAGAAGAATAAAAAACCTCAGTTCTTGGAAAATTAAGACTGTGAGGATTTTTCTTATAATGTTAAGGATAATTTTGATCCTACAGCACAGAAGTTTAGAATTTCCTGCAAGAATTTTCTTCTTTTATATTACATCTCTGAATATAATTCAAGACTGACAAACACTTAGATGTGATGATTTCTTCATATGCATCAACCAGGAATCACTACCATACATTTTGCATAACAGCATATAAAATTTTCAGAGGCCACATTGTAAATTTCAGTGTCTGAACCCATGAGAAATTGTGTTAAAAGTGTATGACCCTCCGAAGGGGAAGACAGAGCTTTTTCCCATTTATTTTCCCCAATATTCCACAGAATGGTCAAAGGTAATAAAATTATTTAATGCATATTATAATAATCTCTCACTGTGCTTGATATCAAGACAAATTAGTAGCTTCATCCCTAAGCTTTCACACAAATGTCACAACCAACCAATATTTTTTCTCTTTTCCTATACTGCTCAAGGATTCCATTCCATAGGTTATTACTACTTGAACCATAATGCAAGGACATGATAATTTCCTAATTACTTGGAGTTGTATTAGTAAGTACTTTCTGCTAATAACAAATAGACAGCCATTATATTATTTAATTCATATCATTGACAGATGACCGAATTTGGAAAGATCACTGGTTTATTTCTATACTTCTTTAAACATCAAATACCATTATTTCACCTAAGCAATCAAATAATTTTATGTTATTTAAAGAGAATAATAGGATTCAGGAGACATATTCTCCTCTGTAGTGAATGATATAGTAGTTATAGAGATTGAAATGGAAGTCTTGGTTTCTAGATGTACACAGATTTTATTACTTTCATGTATTTTCAAAGAGCCCTCTTTTCTTGGAAATCATTAAAAAAAATTCAGGAAAAAAATAAGTTTTAAAGTTTTATGAACTTATTACTTTTTCTACATATTCTTTTGAAATTTTCTGATCATATGCATATTAGAAATCGCAGTCTGTATATTAGTTAATGCAAGTAAGAGAGGTCCATGAATATTAATACCACTGTGTTGCAGATGGGTGATTTAGCATCACTGAAAGAATCACCATCTAGGAAATTAGCAGAATGGTTTTCATAAGAATTTGCAAAAGTATGTGTTAATAAAGTTCGATGGCAAGGTTCACTCTATTAATTACTACACGGAAGAAACATACTGTATTAGTCCACAATTTGTGATTTGAAATCTCTGTAGACTTGCTTATTTTGCAGTCATTTATGTTTTCAATAAATGAACAAAAAATTAATCTTTCATTTTGTAATATTTCCCATGTACCTCAAAGTATATAACATAGTACAATAGAGTATTAAACTGACTTTATGATGTAGTTGTAATCATTCTAAATACTTTCTAAAGGAAGTATCTTTAAAAGGCACAGAAAAGTAATACTAAATATTTAATCCAGATTTGAAAGTCTTTATATTGATCTTTTCCCTCTAGTGAAATTCTGGAATTGTCTCTTGGACTTGCATAGAAGACAATTGAAGGCAATTTTAATCAGAAAAATTATTTTACTGACAGAAACAATTTCCTTCTAGCTTCTGGCTACAAGACTTATAATTTTAAACAAGATTTTAGTCATCAGTTTCTACAAGAAATCATAGTATATGCCAGTTCATCTGGATTAGGTTAAAGGGTTTAATTTTCATATTACACAGTTTTGTTAAGTGGGAAAAACTGTTAAGGACATTAAATGTAATGATAGAAACTACAGTTGTTTGGGTGGGTTTTTTGGTATATTGATTGCTTTTGAACGTCAGACATATTTTTATATAAAATGTACATTTTTAAAAAGCAAAAAAATGAAAAGTTAACTTAAATAGTTGTAGGAGTTTAACACTGGTTGTCAGCTCATTCACACACAGCCACTTGCTCACTCCCCCACAGTGGGATGGTGGAGAGGATTGGAAGGGTAAAAGCCAGAGTGTTGAGATAAAGACAGTTTAATGGGGAAAGCATAAACTGTGCACAGAAGCAAAGCAAAACAATGAATTCATTCACCACTTCCCAAAGGCATGCAGATATTCATTCACCCCAAGGAAAGCAGGACTCTATCACATCAAATACTTGGGAAAAAAATGCCATCATTCATCCCAGCCTTCCTCCTTACCCCAGCTCCATATGCTAAGCACGATGCCATATGGTCTGGAATATCCTTTCCGTCAGTTGGAGTCACCTGTCCTGTCTGTGTCCCCTCCCCAGTCCCTGTGCCTCCCCAGCCTCCTCACTGGCGGGGTGGGATAAGGAGCAGGAAAGGCTTCAACTCTGCGTAAGCACTGCTCAGCATAAACAGAATCATCTCTGTGCTATTAACACTATTTCCAGCAGAAATCCGAAACACAGTACCATATTAGCTACTGTAAAGAAAACTAACTCTATCCCAGCCAAAATCAATACCAACATAAAAACAAACGTATGTCTGTAGGAAACTGAAAGAAGCCTAGGGCCTACTCCTGAAATCAGACTGTGGTGGATTCACTCTGGCTGGATGCCAGGCATCCACCAAAGTTGTTCTGCCGCTCCCCTCAGCAGCTGGAAAGCAGAGAGAAAACTTTATGAAAGATTTGAGATAAGGACAGGGAGAGATCACTCACCATCATGGGCAAAGCAGACTTGTATTGGGGAAATTAATTTAATTTGCTACCAATCAAATCAGAGCAGAATAAGAAGAAATTAAAAAAAAAAAAAAACAAAAAAAAACCTTCCCCCCACCCCCTCTCTTCTTTCTGGATTCCACTCATGATTTCCCAGTGGCACAGGGGATTTGCAATGGAAGCTGCAGTCAGTTCATCTCATGTTGTCTCTACCTTTTCCTTCCTCTTCAGGAAGGACTCACAGTCTTCCTCTCCTCCATGGTGGGGTCCCTCACGCAGGCTGCAGGCCTTCATTAACTGCTCCAGTGTGAATCCCTTACACAGAGCAGTTTTTTAGAAACAAATGGGTCCTGAGGGGTCACAAGTCCTGCTGCTAAAGCTGCTCCAGCCTGGGCTCCTCTTCTCCCCAGGGTCACGGGTCCTGCCAGGAGCCTGCTCAGCATGGGCTTCCCATGGGGCCACGGTCTCTTTCCGGCATTCACCTGCTCCAGTGCGGAGTCCTCTGCAGGCAGGAGAGGAATCTCTGTGCCTGGAGCCCTCCCTCCCCCTTCTTCATTGACCTTGGTGGCTGCAGGGCTGTTTCTCTCACATATTCTCACTCCTCTCTCTGGCTCCTGCTTTGCAGCAATTTGTTTTCCCCTTCATAAACAGGCAATCCCAGAGGCACTACTGCTGTCATGGATGGCCTTAGCTTTGGCCAGGGGTGGGTCAGTCTTGGCTCCATCTGTATAGTGTGGATATTGTTGGCTCTATTGAAGACAGGGAAATGTTCTGGTCTCTTTTCATGGAAGTCACCACTGTAGCTGAACTGCTGCCAAAATCTTGGATTGCAAACGCTATACACAGACATGTATTGGATCACACTTCTTTGGTGTCAGCAAAAACTCTACTAGAATGAAATTTCATGATCTTACCTAGGTGTTTGAAGTACCCCTACATGTCGATTAGCTTGTATTTCAAAATCAGAATTTTAGGGTATTTCTACCTAATTGTTAAGATCTAAAACAGTGTGAAATCTACTTTAAACATAATGACCAAAAGGAATGAATATTTCATTTATCCAATGAAAGGCTAAGGTTGGATCACAGTCAAGACACACAGAAAGTAAGTTTTCTGGCAGTAAAGGACTCTTAAATTGTCACCTAGAAGGCTTAACAATTTTCAGTATTCATAGAGTAAAGGAAGCCCATTCAGATGATGAGACATGACATAAATTTTTGGCAGTATGGGTAAATGATCAGTAAGACACTATGCCTTTTGAGGTGGTAGCTTTTCCAGATACTAAAAACTCACCAAACCCTCACTGTTTTTTTCTAAACCAAGTGCCCTCAGTATAGCAGAAGTAACAGTTTCATAGAGAAACCACTTTGTAATTCAGAGTCTTTCCCATTGAGGGGGACATACTGCCAAAGCACTGCTTCATTCCTGTCATCTCTGTCTGGTAAAACATTTCGTTGTGCTCCATCACTGAGCAGCAGAACTCATAGCAGCCATGTGCGTGTTCTGATAGTGCAAGATGCATCGGCCTCCAGCTGCTATGACTAGTGAAATGCTCAGCTAGGCTAGCTACGAGGGGCTAAGTAATTAAAAAAAAAGGCCAATTTCCTTTGGCCTGGTAAATTAAATTAACCTGGGAAGATGGAAATAAGTCCAGGGTTGCAAATGTATTTTTATCACGGGACTCATTTTTTCTGTCCACCACATGAGATGGATGATATATCATTCCTTCATCAATATTCAGCCAAATTGGCAGAAAACTCCCAGTCATTTTATCACCAGAAATACTGATTCATTTTCTGCAAAGTGGCAATTCCAGATGTGTCGTTTACTACAGGAATTGCTTTGGGGAATAATTTTAATAATGGCATGACTTGTGTTTAGGGGACTAATATAACTAGATAGGCAGGAAAAGAATTGTACTCAAAAGTCCAAAACAATTGTGACTAATGAATGGTAAATGTAAGCAAAAATGGACCTGATCCTCTACTGCTTGGTATGTGGCAATGCAAGAACAAAAGTCCTTCTTAGAGTGTCATGTTTTAGATTTTCAGAGGTTAGGAACTGCACAAAGCAATAAAGGACTATGGAATATTGCCCTCTAACATGGAGAACTGGAGAATGCATACTAATCTGAATGAATGGATATTGCATTTTGACAAAAGAATGCTTGAGGATGAAAAATTTGCTGTTTTTGCACACTTCTTCAAAGATATGCCAAGAGTGTTTGGGGGGAAAATTTCAAAATAAATACTATATAATTTTTTTCAAATGGATGTCCTGTATGAAGTTTGCAATGAAATCTTACAAAGAACTCAGATGACAATTTGGATATAAAACCATCTTTCAAATAAGTCAAGGCCTCCACAGAGAAGCCGAATTACATTTTTTGCATCAATGTTCACTGTGGAAAAATCAGGGAGGTTCTCTCACTGGAATTCTTTTTTATTGGAGTCTCAGCAGTTGTGCCTGAAATTGGCTGTAAAAAGGGTTATGAAGCAGACTGGCAAAATAAGTAGTAACAAATTGGTAGGACTACATGGCATTCACTCAAGTGTTCTAAGATAACTCAAGGATGAAATAGCTAAATTACTAATGGTAGTGTGTAAGTTCTCTCTTCAAAACTGCTGTTGCACCTTAGGACTGGGAAATGATAAATGTGATGCCAGAGTAGATCCACAAAATTTCCCTCTGTGGTGAGTTCTGGCATAGCTGACAGCTTGGTGACCAAGAAGCCTCTCTATCGCTCCTCCTTGAGCGACAGGGGGATAAAATACAACTAAACACTTGTGGATTGAGATAAGGGTAGAGAGATCGCTCAGCAATTACCTCCATGAGCAAAAGAGGCTCCATGAAATTAATTTAATTTATTGCCAATTAAACAGGCTAGCATAAAGAGAAATGTATTTTCACTCTTCTCACTATCAGTTGCTGCACATCATTTTTACCCTTTCTTCAACACGTTATCACAGAGCCACTGGCAGCATCAGTGCTGGGCTCAGCTTTGGCCAGAGGTGTGACTGTCTTGGAGCTGGCTGGAACTGACTCTGTCCAACATGGGAGCAGCTTCTGGTGTCTTCTCACAGTAGCCAGCACTTGGGCACACACACAAATTACACCTGAATATACAAACAAATAAATAATTAGAAAGAGGAGGCAAAAATTAGCAGCCTTCTCTTGCAGAGCATTGAGATTATCACAGACTTGTGTTGGCTGAATATTTTTTAAAACTCATTTACAAACAACCTGAGAAAAGAGGTCAAGAGTCAAGTGACAAGGTCTTCCTAAGTATGAAGTCATTCAGTACAGGGTGGACAGAGTTCAGCTTTGAAAGCTTTGATAAGTCAATAAGAATATGAACGACAATGTTAAAAAATGGCAGATGAAATACAATGTTGGTAAATGTAAAGTAATCCACTTGGGGAAACCAATACAGGGCACTGAGATGACCATATTGCCCGGGGAAGATTTTATTTTTGTCACAGTCAGTTCTAATGCTCAGTGAACATGAAAAGAAATCAGTTGTCAGAAAGTAATAAAGAAACAGAGAATGAAACAGGAAATGTCATTATTCCATTGTGTAATTTCATGTTTCTCATATGTTTTGAATACCATACAATCTTAGTCCTCGCACCTCAAAAGGATATAGTACAATTGGAAAAAGTTCAGGAAGGAGTGAAATGTCTGATTCAACTTTGTAAACATTTCCATACAGGTAATGATTTAACAAGGCAGAACAGAACGGGAACCTTTATGGAAGAAATGAGGTGGTGGATTTAATAAACATCCACAAAATCATGAGTGCCATAGACAGTTTAACAGAGATCAGTCATTCCTGTTTTCTTCCTATCTACTGTCAAATAAAGCTAATGGGAGGTAGGTTCAGAATAAAAGGTGACCTTTTAGGTTTTTTTGGGGTTTTTTCCCTCCATGTAATATGTAGTAGAATAACTAACCTCTTTGTCAAAGAATGCTGTGGACTGTAAAAATTTAAATAGGTCCAAGGGCTTATTAGATAGTTTTGTGGAATAAAATATTATTCAACATTACTAAATAGGCAGATCACATCTTGTTCAAGATATTTCCTGAAATTAAAAAAAATAAATAAACAACAAAAGGCAGTGAAGTAGTTCAGGAAATTTCACATGTATGTGCTCCATCCTTCTTTCTGCAGTGTTTGCTTATTCCTGCTGCTGGGAAAAAGATACTGGGTGTGTACTTTTGATCTGACTTAATGCCATCAGTCTTGTAATCTGTTATTTAATTCCTTGACCAGGATTAAACATACCTTGATTTGGCTGATATCCCATTCTTGCAATTAGATCAGTGTAGTGTATAAATTCTGCTGAATGCTCCCTGAGGAGGGGATGTGGAGACGGAGGTGCTGGTATCTTCTTCCTGGTATCCAGCGACAGGATCCTGGGTGGTGGTTTAAAACTGCACCAGAGGATATTCATATGTGACAATAAGAAACAGTTCTTTGTTGAGACGGTGATCAAAACCTGTAACAGGCTTGCTAGGGAGGTGGTTCATGCCCCAAACCTCTCAGTGTTTGGGAGGCATTTGGGCAATGCCCTTAAAACACACTTTAACTTTTGGTCAGCCCTGAAATGGTCAGGGAGTTGGACTAGAGGATCATTGTGGAATTCTCCCAACTTAACTATTCTTATTTATTTGATTGTAAATCTAACTGAAGTATACTCATTTAGAAAAACTGTAAAATACTTACAATCTATTTAATTGTCACTTATGTAAAAAAAACAACCCTATGCATAAAGTCTGAAACATTTCTGTGTCACTTTAAAAAGTAACAACACTAATTAATTTCACACCCATCAAAGCCTCACATGATTTTGAGGGCTTACAGAAAAAAATAGTACAAAGCAATGACAGTTGAATAGTGAGTACACTCCCACTCACTTCTCTCTCTTGAGAAAAAATAAAACTTTTAGACTCTAGTGGCTACATCTCAATTTAACAGAAATGGTCTTAACAGCTAGGAATATTAAAACAATGAAATTCACAAAAACCCCCACACAGTTTTTTAGCTTCTGGTGCTATATGTAACACACATACAAGTTTTCCTAGAGTTTTTATATATGTTTTAGAGATTTTTGTATAGTTTGGAAGAATGGCTGAAGAATTATCTCAGCTTCTGACAGCAATCAAAGCCCAGTAGGTAAAGCTAAGCATGACGAGACAGTTTCCAATAGTAGGCATATAGGATAAATCTAGACTAGTCACCTTGTTTTTTTTTCATTACTGTAACTCTAAATCTATCTCAATATGTTAATTTTCTTTAGAAAAGGATAAAAAAAAAGTTATAAAATCATCTTGCTTTTTCAGCTCTTCTCTCATTTAATCTAGTCTGAGTTTCTTCTGTCTCTTCCATTAAAGTCAGACATAATCATACCCAAAAGACCAATATATCCATAGCTGTTCAGCTGCTTTAGTGCTCTTCACATTGAAGGAAGTAAGATTACTTTATAAGCAGGAGGTTTTCTGCTAAATCCATTGAAAAGTTGATATTATTGAGGAATATTTTATATGATTATACAGAAGAATCAACAGAGGCAAGTGTCAGCAGAGCCAGCGGCATTATACAGGGTTAAAAATAGAAGAACATGGGTCATACTGGAAGGCTTGTCAGTCTCAAGGAGTGCTGAAATGGTTGAATGTTTTAGTCAAAAAACTGTTATATTTCACAGCTCTTCTTGATTTATTTTAATTGTTTTCCTGTTAATTTGTTTAGTGGTAAACTCTATGCAAGTTCTACACAGCTGGATGACCTACTAGAAAACAAAGTATATCTCTTTATTGAATCTATATTTTTGCTAGGTTTCAGATAGTTTATTTTTTCAATAAAAATATTGTTTAAGAAAACACAGATATATTTGAAGAAAACAGGCTTAATGAGAAAATAAGGTGTTAAACCAGTTTTTTGTAAGTCTTTAGAGAAAAGTGTTTACTTATGTTGTGAAGATAGAAACATAACAATGTTGAGAGTGTTTTGAAGAGGCTAAACATATTGGTTTTATCTGGGGTTTAAATAATACCTTGACTCAAATTCTAAAGAACCATCCACACAGATTTCTTTAATAAAAAAACAAAACAAACAAACAAAAACAACCCAAAACAACAAACAAACAAAAACAAAAAACAAAAAAAAATCTACTAATAACCCACCTTTTTATATAATTTTGAATGCTAACTTTTAAAAACTGACTTCATTTTTTTGCCATTTCTAAGTGGATTCCTACCAAATTAGAATATCCCTTATATTTTCAAAATGCTTTACAAAACAATGAAATGTCTGCTTTCTGTAAAGCATTAACTGTAGACATTAAGGAGGGTAGAAAGTAGAGTAAAAAAGGTCACAAATAAAAAAATCTTAACATATGGATTATAGATTATAACTTATATGTTGATTTGAACCAGTTCTGTTCTGTTATCCTGTGTGACTGAAAGTCTCCATGAAGCTTTTAGCATGGAGTTGGAAAATATGGGTACATTAACTGACACTATCAAAAGGAACTTCTCTAAATCACTGGCTCTGGAGCATCTCTGAACCTCCATCTGTATGGCTCAGTCCAGGGACCTGGCAAAAATATGTAGACTTCTGACTAAGAAAGTTTTTCTGGTGAGTGAGCTGACCTGTGCCAGAGTGCCATAGCCACCATAAAGAAAGAGACAAACACACAAGTGCTTAAAGCAAGATCAGCATTCTTGGGAGCAGTGAACTTTCAGATCTCAACTCCATCATGGACCATCATCTTTTAGAATTTTTATTAAAAAGAAAAATTTATATTTTTCATCAGCTTAAAAATCTTTAAAGAAAAAAGAAACAATAATTTTCATCCTAAAATTCCAACAGTCATGATCTATAACTAAGCATTGAAGTTTTACAAGTATATTTCATATGAGTCTCTTTTAAGTATATTATTTCTCAAATATTCACCAAATTAACTCGCTCTAATAAAGTTATAATAATTTATCAGAAATTTGATTAATATTAATTTTAAATAATTTTATTTAATCACCAATGAGGTTAAAAAAAATATTTTCATCAGACTTCCACTAATCATTAAGAGATATTTTGTCTTATTACATTTTGTTATTAGTGGTAAGATTTATTTTAATTTCACTTTCAACTGACTGTGGCAATTGGTGTACTCTGATTAAATTGCTTTAATCTGACAGACTTTGGTAGATTACATTGCAAAGAGCTGATAGAGTTACATACGGAGTGTCAGTAGCCCATGAGTGAAGTTTATAGATGTCAGTGAGAGAAAAAACAGATTCCAAGACCTCAATACAAAACACATAAGATGTAGCTTCTTTTTAATTTTATTTTTCTCTTCCAGTAGTTTATTGTTTTGTTTGGTGGATTTTTTATTATAGTCCTTTTCTTCTCATTTTTCAGTTCATCAACTCTTAAATTAAATATAGTGATAATATTGTAAATATGGGTCTCAATCGTAAGACGAAACTTATGGACAAACCCAAACAAATGGGCAAAGCTAGCTCTGGTAACACTGCAAAAAGATATTCACTGTGGCTATAAATTTAGGACTCATTCTGGAACCACTCAATATACAAAGCTCAAGTAATCTCCACTGTTTAATTCAATGAAAATTTACTCTAGTTAAATTAAAAAATTAAACTTTATTATCTGAAATATAACTGAAAACAGATAATTATAAAATTATTCATCAATATGAAAAAACCGCTATGGATGTGGAAGACCAGACTTCAACATCTGATTCCTAATTATTTTATTTTTGTTTTTCAGCTTCCTTACCAAAATTTTTCATTTGACTATGTGTTGTTAATGCCTTATTGAATGGTTAGTCCTCAGAGAAACAAACTAAGTAAAAATAACAAAGTCAAGAAGAAAAATCTTATATTTTGTTCTAGGTGTGGCCATTTGACAGTATTAATTTAATATTCCTCAGTACACATTCTAAAAATCTATATTGTGGGGGTTGTAATTGTTTGTTTTGTATACTCACAGAATTGTAAAAAGTTTTGAAGTACGAAAGATTTCTTTTTAACATGGGTCTGTTAGTTTGGAAATTCACTTTTCATTTTAGTTATACAAGCATGAAGTTATTGAATGCTGGAGTTACAGCCTTTGGTGCTGAGTAATCTCTGCCACTGTTAATGTCCTCTGAACATAGACAGGTGCGAGGGCTGCAAGGCAGGAAAGGTACTCAAGCTGTTTGGATACTGACTAACTTCCCTTTCAAAATAAGATGATTTACAGACGACAAAGGATCATACAGTACTTTTTAAACTTTAACAATCAAATCATAGGGCTCATATAAATAGCTCCTGTTAACAGCAGATTGTAGTGTGTAGTAATGTATAGGATTTGCTACGTCAGAGGACATGGACACTATAAATAGACTTTTTGTATAATTTTTTTTCAAAATGAGTTTTTTTGAACTTTTTTTAATCTTAAAGTACCACATGAACTTTTATTCAGAGAAGTTAATTATTACCTGCTACACTGCATGTTTGATAATTATGAGATGTTATTTAAAGCTCATAACACATGGAGACCTGGAAGAAACAGCTCTTCTTTTCTGCATATTTGAAAGAGACTACTAGTTTGTATGTGTTTGATTACAAACTCCTTTATACTTTTTAAATCTTGCTTCTTCTGGCAATTTATCGTAATTTTTACACTATAATTTTATTACAGAGTATTGCAAAACCTAGATCCAAATATAAAATGTCATTGAGCATTGTATGTGTATTCTTGATTATTTATTTGTTGCCAGAAATTCTTTGTGAAGTTCCAGAGATCTGTGATAAGAGCAATTGCCTCTTTCAAGGTGACTTACAAGGGACTGCTGGGACATGATATTTTGCAGTTTATCATGACACTAACATAAATCTGAAGCCAGAAGATAGTGGGCACTCACTAGTCTGGTGAATCTAAGCTGTTTTACCTAGGCGAGTCGTGAGGCCTAGGTGGGTTACAGCAGATATTCTAAACAGCTGTCATCACCATGTAAATTTGTTTTTAATAGTATATATACCAAGTTAAACCAAGCAAATAAATCAGGTAGGTTTTGAATCATGTCAGTTTAAAAATGAAGAGTTCTCAAACAAACAGAGTATAACTTACCAGAAATTTCAATTTTCCTGTATTATTGTTGAAAGATTTCCTAATAATATTAAGCAAAACAATAAAACAAGTAAAACAATACCGTACTATTTGCAGCTTTGGATTATTCAGCTGTTTTGCCATGCATTCATACTATCCACAGCTTGATTAATTTCTGCAGTTTATTAAGGACCTTGAAGTGCGATCTCTCTCTTCCTCCCTTTTTTTAAAAATTAAATTTGTTCTCAAAAAGCAGCTGGTGAATTATCAATAATTTTCATGTGCTTGAAAGTGATTGAATCAAAATAATCACATGCTACAAATGAACAGGTGCTGGAAATACGGCTTCAGACACCTCAGAAAAAGATCAAACCAGGCTGAATAAGCTCAGTTCCAAAAGGTAACCGTTTCAGCACTCCATTGGTTTTAAAATATCAAGACATTCTGAAATTGATTTTATTCAAAGCATGAAGAATTGGTTACCATAAATCAAGTTCCTTGTAAATCTTCTGTCAGCATACAGTATTCACATACTACTGGTGGTTTTATCCAGTTTTTCACAGTCCTGAGAAATCCTGATGAGAGAAAATTCAGACAAGGGGGTGTGTTGGGGGGGTGGGTGGTTTATGAAGGCACTTCTTGAAATGTTTGCTGTACCTCTATGCCTCTGTTTTAAAAACTTGCAGTATTAGGAGTTTTAATATAATTAAACAAGGGTGTGCAAAGCTGTCATTGGAGCTTCTTATTTCCTCTAATTTTTTTAACACTGAGGTTACAAGATAACAAATCTTGCTTTCTCCTCTTCCTTAAGAACACTTTCCATGTTCCTCTGCACATAAGAATTCACTGGTCTGAGCAGCAGCTGTCAGAGTATGAGACTGTGGAATAAATGAGTTCTTATTCCAATACAGACAATGACGGTTAAACTGACCTTTTGTCAACAATATTAAGATTTTTACATAGTACATTCACAAAGCAACTAAGACTTACAGAAAAGAGTGAAGGCAAAATGTGTTTATCTTAGTCTATGAACAAAACTGTCTCTCTATAAACTTTCTTACTTGAGGCAATGTGATGAATCAGACAAATAAACAGATGCTCTACACAGGCTCTCTGAGATATATTTTCAACCATTGCTGTGTTTATGGTGATTGTTATCCCTAATACTCCAGTAAAAGTACTTTTTTCAACTCTTCTGATCAGTTCTCATTTCCTGGGCAAGTCAGTTCAAAACCACATTTCTTTATTCTGGCCTCACACAAGGGCACTTATGCCTTCATTCCAGTATGAGAAGTCAACTAGTATGTAACAGATATGCTGTTGTTGAATGGACAGAGTGAAGATACATATATATAAATGATAAATATATTTAGTTCTACTCCTTCCATTACTTCTAACATAAATTTTTATATAGTAAGCTCTGACTTGTGCTGTAATTTCTGTTACCCAGAAATCAAGATCTTGGTTTATCTTATTTCTTTCTCTATGCACATTCCCATTTAAATTCCATAGTTGTATATCTCGTCCTAAATCCAGGTTCAAGTGGAGATAAGTCATATATATTCACCACAAAACTATTCTCACTTCCCATAAAGTGCATCTATGTAAAAACCTGGTCTTCCTCTGAAACCTGAATTTAACAGTGCAGAAATATCTTGACCTGACTTAAGTCACAGTAACAGTTAAGAAACGCTTGTTTCTGCACCACCAGGACACTGTTGAGATCTTGTGCTGTACACAAACCAAAACTTGTAAGATTAATCTCAGTGATTTGGTGATTTGATAGAGTTGTTAGTATGGAGGAATTCTGAAGATATGAAAAATAACCAGAAACTGGCAAGAATTTCAGTCACCTTTATTACTTTTCCTGTTCATTCATTATTAATACATGAAGAATAACAGTCTCAAGGAAAAAGGAACACGAGCTATTGCCTCCAAAGGAAGCCATTTTTAAATTCATCCAGTACTGAATATACTGTTTGTGGTAGTTTTTATAACAGCCTAAGGGAAGTCTTTGGTATGTGCTTCAGCCAGCTGAGCCATATTTTACTTTAATATTTATAAAGTTTATTTTTCTACAGCAGTACACAGTGTGTCATATTTCAAAGATAGCCAGCACACAGATACAGTCTCCTGAAGATGAAAGCTAGGATAAAAGTCATCCAACACCACCTCTTTCCATAAATACCTACAGTATATTATTTCCAATATAATGTATATTTTTGATCTTAATCCTTTTCTTAGTATTCTCTCAGCTCACCCTTGATTCCTTCCTTAATATTCAATGTCCCTGACAGCTGTTTTCCTAATAGTGGGGCTGTTGGGAGCAGTTATAAAGAAAGTGGTTTCCCTGGAAACAGAAACTGTGATGTACTATGTAAAAGTTTTTAGAATATTTCCACTTACTTCCAAACAGCAGCTTTCATATCTTTTCAGAAAAATGAAGTCTGCTACTTTTTGTCTGATCAATAGTATCACTCTCAAAAATGTTCAAATACAGCTATTTCTCTCTCCACCCCACAAGATATTTATTACTTCTAATGTTATATAAAGCAAAATTTACTTAATATCAACACATTTTACAAGTATGTAAAAGATGTGCTAGCCCATGTTCAAGGAGCACATTTTCTTAATTTTCAGTAAGACTGCTGCTATTAAACAAAGTATCTAGTTAGACTTGTACAATATAAATGCACTAAAAGGAACTTCTAGAGGTTATAATTTGCATCCTCCATTAGTATTATTTTGCCCACTCTTTAATTCCAGCTAATTATAACCACATTTGTTAAAACTTTGTAGCTATTTGATGAGGGAAAATCAGAAATACATGTGGCTTCACCCTGAACTCACTACCCTGGAATAAGTAATTGTCATGCACATATAACAGAGGCTTTCTCTCTTTTCTCTGTATGGTCACCTCCTAGTCCTTCTGAGACAGAAACACTACATTTCTGGAAGATTCTTGAAAAAATTGCTAGCTTAGAATTTGTGTTAATAAACTAGAAATCAGGCTTATGAATTTTAAAAAAAGTGGTTATTGAATTTGCATATCCTACAATAGGATAAACAGAGAAGAACAATATTCCAGCCTCCCAAGCAACAGATCACACCCATTTAAGAACAAAGATCAAGACCTGAAATAGACGTCTGACCATATTCATCTCCAGACAGCTCTTTTAAATCTTTTTGATTTTCTAATCAGGGCTTCATGCCAATCATTGGCACTTACCAATAGGGAGGCACTGCTTTGTAAAACACTGTTTCAGTGCACATGTAAATAATGTAATTTAAGTTGCCATAACAAGGCACAGATAGTTTTTTGCCTTTATATATCCTATCATTGCACGCACCATTGGTTATGCAAAGAAGTACAAGAACAAATAATTGTATTCTAAAAATTAGACATCCTGCATTGTATGTGCTGACACTATGTTTTCACAATTTTGTCTGTAATGTTTGGGTTAAATTATTTATTTTTCTCTTTAACTGTGCATTTAATTTTTAAGTACAATGTTTTTTATTGCATTTGATATCTTTTTTATCTCTTTTTCAATTTAAAAACTTATTTTTGCATCAGTGACTTTTCATTGATTGTGAGGAGGCAAAGGCTGTGGCTTTGTTGTTCTTTTAAAAGATAAAGAATGCATTCCCAGTTTAGCAGCACAGACAGGCTTCTAAACCACTGTCATCCTACAGAAAGTTTGTCAGTATGACTTGCATTACTTTATTTTTACAGGAAATTGTAATATTTCCTTCACATGATTATAATAAAGCATTTCCCAAGAAGTCATTCATTATTCTGTGCAAAATATAAACTGATTAGTAGTACTTTCTATGTATAAAGATGAAGAATTTCAGATCAGAGAAAGTAAGCAACATCAGTAACTGAATTGTCAGCATCAGAGCTGAGAATAACATGACATGACCAACAAAAGATTTGCTACTCCAGTCACCCGCTGAAACCCACATTTTTATGTTCATGAATCCACTTTTCTAGTTTGGGTTGCTGGTTTGTTTTTAGTGGGGTTTTCTTCCTAAGAACCAAGACCATTATAATCTCATATATATTACAGTACTGACTTCATCACTGTCAAAATTATTGACATGGGCAAGGCAAATTGGCAGTGACATATTCTTGTATTTCTTTCCAATGTTTGCAAACTCTAGATAAAATCCCTTTTTAAAATTAAATGAATTTTTTTTCTAGTCCTTCCAAAGTTTTTTACTTTTTTGAGCAATCCATTTTATTCACCAGTCTTTCTAGTGTACCTAAGAAACACAGTGTACTTCAGGAACATATCGTGCATGTGTATGTTTTCTGAAGACATAGAGCCCAGTAATGTTTTCCAATTTCTGGTATCATCCATCTTAATGCCAATGCATCAATTTAACTTATTCACTCTGTTTTATTTATATAGGGTCAAAAATATATATTAATATCTTTTCAACGATCACTTTCTTCAAACAGTATACTGAAACACTCAAACATCATAGTGGCAAGACATTGTCTCAATACAGAAGGAAAAATTTTTGTTAGTTGCCCTGTATAATTTTTTTAATCTTGTTCTCAGAAGAATTAGAACTTCCATACAGTGCAATAACCTGCACGATGTATGGATAGTCAGATCACTCCTAGAGGTGTGTGATTAATGTGCCTTTACCAATTGCTATTTCTGTCAAGCAGTAACTCCAGGTCATTTAAAATAATTCTCACAGTGAATAACAAATGCAGAAAATTCCAAATCAACTGTGACAATGCTTCTGGACAGAAAAGAAGAAATATCTGAAAAATTAAGACTACACTACTAGAGTACTTATAAGGGTCAGTTTTCATGCCTAATATGTTTAAAATTCTATTGTTGAACTAAATCACCAAATGCATCCTGCTTTCAAAACAGTTAGGACTATTTAAATTTTAGAATTTTCTGCATGCAGGGAAACAAGCAAATCCTTATCTTTTGGTAAAAGGGTGAGGAAAATTGTAGAAGGTTTTTGTTGCTTGGTTTTGTTTTTTTGTTTTTCTAAATACAGAATTGATTACCTTATCATTAGAAATAATATCAAATAATTCTTTTTCTCACAATCACATGATTTCTTTTACTTCAAGAAAGAATAGCATTAGATAAAATAGCTAGTGTATTTCTGTTATTTGTTCACTTGTTATCATAGTCCATTGGAAGTGTGTCTATCTATGTGTGATTGTTAGACACACGTAAGGTCAAAGAGATTTTTTATGTTATACTTTATCAGAATTCCTGGGCATTATTTGAAGGATTCCTAAGTCATATACTAAAATTCAACAGTAATTTATGAGCAGGCTGTGAGTCCCAGATAGGGATAAACAAACAAAAGGTAATATTCTAGACTCAGGTGAGAAAATAACTTTTCTTCTGGTGTAATCTATAATCTTTAATTATAATCTATAATCTATAATCTATAATCTATAACCTATGTTCTTTTTGTTCTTTAAATCGATAATTTTTTTGTTCAATCTATTATGATAACTCAAATTTCATATTGCAGTGAGAGCTGGAGCCATCACTTAGACTAAAACATCCAGAGAAAACTGGTAGAAGCAACCTTTTTGTTTTGTTGTTTTGGGTTTTTTTTGTTTGTTTTTTTTTTTGTTATGCTACCAAAATTTGAAGATAGACATACAATGGACAGACCAGTGATCACTGAGCTCGAAGACATACCAATGTTTAGTGAAGACCACTAATAGGAAGAACTGCCAACTCTGTTATAGAGAGAGACAACCCTATGGTAAAACTTCATACACTGTTGTCATGAAACTGTCACCACAACTGAGTCAAAGAACATGCAGGATGAAGAACCAAAACAAAGGAGTCAGCCCAAGGAGGAATATTTGAGTTCTCAGAGCAAAATAAGGGCAAAATAATCAAATGAAAACAATGACCTAAGGAAAAAAGGGAATAATGTTTAGTACCTAAACTATTCTTTTTGGATACTTTAAGAATAACAATTTTATGTTGCAAGAGATCTCAGTGCTTTAAATTCTCATATACGCATACTTTTTTCCTTTGCTTTTAGTTTATTAAATCTTCATATATTCATCACATTTTTCAGTCATAGCAGAAATTCTTGAAAATATGTCATTTCTCAGGGAGACATCGTAACGTGATGAAGGGAAAAAAGAAATCTCAGGGTACAGCTTTCAAACTCCTTTGTGTTTTGGACCATAGAGACTATTATTTGCCATCATAAATTCTGTATTGATCAATGATTATAGGATGACAAATGACTCTCAAAGCACAGTAATTGAACTTTCATTTGTTTAAATACTCTGGTGTATATGCCAATAGTGTTTTTCTCAAGGCAACCCTGAGGCAGCCTTCAGGGTAAGTTTTCAATACTGCAAGGCTGCAGATGTGGCTTCAGATGGAGCCACCAACTCACTGAACCTTGTCCAGCTGTCACTAGCTTGTTGTCATTGTTTTAGCATGATCCACAGGCCACTATTTTAATGAAAATATGTGAGATGTACCAGGACCCAACTAGCAAGAGATCTTTAGAAAAGACTTCATTACAAATTTTCCCAAAATGTTGCTTATGTTCTAGCTGGAAATATCACCCATTCAGTTTAAACAACAGCAGGATGCAATTCAACCCAAAACATACCATTAAAGACTGATACATCACATGGGATTTAAGCAGACCTTTTGGTAAATCTCCATATATGAGGACTGAGCGAAGGTTAAAAATATTTATTTGTAAGAGGAAGCAAACTGGCACACAGATATTTTCTCAGCTGATAAATTACTCTCCTGTCAATCCCCAGTTCATTTTAGCAGGCCAGTTTTCTGCTATAGGCTTCATGATGAGCAGGTTGTTTGGACTGTTTGCTTATGTTTATGTTGGGACTCTGGCAATGCCTGTCACAGAGTATTATTTCCTCTGCATGTCTGCGTGAATGAAATATGCTAAATTATAGAATAGCACAGAAACAGTAATGAGCAAATAGCAAATAGTACTAGTTTTCTATTAAAGAGATACTTCTGCAAGAATGACTGAAAATTTCTGAACGAGAAAACCTCTATTGAATTTTTTGGCCAAATTTCAACTAATTAGTCGTAACCAATTACATAACCACAACAATTCCGTTTTTAGTTGAGACAAGAAATGCATTACTTATTTTCTCTCTTTATTTTTATTTCCTTTTTTTTTAAAGTCACCTTTCAATGATGGTTTCATTTAAAAACTAAAGCAGGGAAAAATTGAGGTAAAATATTTACAATTAAATAATAATCAAACAGATACACCTTGGTTTTTCTCCTAATATTGGAACAGCCTTTATAGATTAGAGAATTCATAAACTGATTAGAAAGCTTCAACCATCAGTGATTATGTCTAGTTGAATGAAGCATCAAAGGATGATTCAAAGGAAATTGTGTCTCTAAAGGCTGTTAGCTTTCTGTAATAGACTAAATTAAATGACACAATAAGTTCTCCTATACTTCCATATTATTCAGAGTTATACCTTTATTTTTTTATTTATTCAAGGAAGGAAGATTTTCTACTTTTTTAAAAGTTAAAAAGGGAACTAAGTTTACTGCCTATCCTGTTTGAAATGCAGGGAAGAAGCTTCTAAATGGAAGGGCCAATGGCTGAAGTATAGTACATAGTGAAATTCAGTTTAATTGTAACAACATTTTTTAAGATTCCTTTGAAGAAGAGGATGAGCAATAAAACAATTTCAAATATTTTTTTTCATTTTGCTGCACTAATAAGTAATTTTAAAACATCTTTTTCTAAGATGTGAATGGTACCTTCTCAGGCCTTCTAGCACAACACAAAGATGCATCAATATACCATAAAACAAGTTTTAGTCAACATGAAGAACATGAATCCAAATCTGGCTTATCATATGCTTTACTGTTATCACCCAGTAAACTCTTGCAAGACAGCACTTTATTTTCTTTAGCAATACCTTTCACAGTACTCAACAGGATTCCTAAGAAAGTGCTGCAAAAAATTCCCTGGCTGTGGGCATCTTCCCTGAAGCCAATTTGGGGGAAGAATTGCCAGAGTTTTCCATTCAAGTTTTGTCTTCCCTCAGGGGCTGCTTGGGGAGTCCGGGATGTTCCAGCAGGGATGAGCACCTGGGAGGATTTCCTGGCAGCATTCTGGAAGAAAGGGAAAAAAAAAAAAAATAAAAAAAATTCAAGTGCTTATTGCGGGAAATTGCACCTCCATTGCCCTGGGATTTGAGGAGCCGAACCTGAGACAAGACGCAGTTCATGTCACCAGACCTGCAGGGAAAACAAAAAACTCCCCAGCGGCAGTTTGTGATCCATTGTACCACAGAAATAATTTCATCCCGACAAACAGGGAAATAGGGGGACAAAAGGGGGAAAAGAGAGGGAATATTGGGGGAAAATAGGGGGGAAAGGAGAGGGGAAATGGAGGGAAAATGGGGGAAAAATAGGGGGAAAACAGGGGGAAGAGAGAGGGAAAATAGGGGTAAAGTTGGGAAAAAATGGGAAAAAAAAGAGAAGAGTGGGGAAAATAGAGGGAAATGTGTGGGTGTCCTCACTGCGATTATAGAGACAATCAGAGGCTTCACATATTTATGTCTGCCTTTCACTCTTGCTCCCTAATTATTTAACACTAAGTACTGAAATTGAAAACTGCAACTCTTATAACAGATCCTTAGAGTCTGTGTTCAATACTGCCAGAATAGGTAAAAAGGGTAAATAACACTGAATCACCTACAGACAAACCTAGACTGTGACTGCATCAGGAACACTAGCAAATATCAAAAACGCTGTTTACTAGAAAAAAAAAAATCCTGCCACTACTGAATGTACACTTTAAAGTAACAAGAACATCACAGTACAGATGCTATGCTTTCCTGTTTTGTGGTTCACATCAATACCTATACATCTTTCAAGGAAATGGTTATAAGGCTAAGACTGAGCATGAGGAAACTTAGCTACTGTAGGTGCACAGCTGAAGTGATGTCTTTCGGAATGCAAGTGATTACTGTTATTCTAATAAGGCAATACATGGGATGCCTCAGTTCTTCAAGACACACCTATATTAGTGTAAAATAGGAATATGTAGATTAAGAAACGCTAAGCTATGGCATCAAGAGATACGTATATTACTGAAAATGACTGGTATTGGGGTATATGCAGTAGATGAATGAAGACCTGATTAAAATACACACAAGATGCCTGTAATGAAACTGAGTAGTTAATGATCCAGTGAACCATTAACCTGAGGAGGTGATGCCCGTGCTGCTCTATGCCACAGGTGTGTCCCTGCGCCATTGCTCCTGTGCTGTGCTGGGCTGGGCTGGGCTGTGCTGGGCTGGGCTGGGCTGTGCTGTGGTGGGCTGGGCTGGGCTGTGGTGGGCTGGGCTGGGCTGTGTCTATCCCTTGGCTGCAGGAGAACCTCAGCTGTGCTGTGCTGTCTATATCCCTCTGTTGCAGGAGAACTCTAGACCACCCAGGGTAACACAGGAGCCTGTGGGCAGCTCCCACTCAATGCAGCCAGCTACACTAACTGATCTTGCCTTTATGTAAAAGTGCCACCACAAACTCTCGCATGATCATTTTTTCAGTTTCACAGTGGAAACTACCTTTTATTTTAAGAAAATTTTGTAAGAGCTCAAAAGACCAAGATAACATTTCCATGGATGAGATCTGCACAGTGTTGAACACCTTGACTAAAGACTCATTCAAAATCCCAGCATCTGAAGAGACTAATACTATATCAACCTCTTTTTCTTTGTAACTTTAACTGTAGTTGATATCTATGGCTATAATATATGATAGCTACTTAAATTACAGTGTTAACAGTTAGGAAATGGCATTATAAACAATACTTTATGGAACACAAGTTCCTTTCTTACAGGAATCATGATAAACCAGGACCTCCTGGTGCAGAGTAAGTCCTCATAGATGAAGGCAAGCACTAGGAAACTAAAGATACATTTTAGACATATAGAGAGAGTGCAAAGTCTTGGATTTTGGAGAGCTGAATAAAAAACTTAAGTGATTTTTTTTTCCCTGAGCCTGTTATAAAAAAGTTGGATGAGTTCCTGTTTGATGGAAGAAATAAATTGAGCAGTCAATTTTAACTGGCCTGCAGGCAAACTGCAACTCACCAAAAAGGGAAACATAAAAATCCAGATCCCATGAAAAAATAAGCCAATTTACTCAATCATAGGAGAATACAAGGGTTTAAAATATAGATGATCATGGACAAAGGGATTTTATTATTTCATAAAAAAATGAATAGGTAGAAACAAATTATGTATGATATGGGGATGTACTGCTAAAGTGTCAACACAGAAAGAGAAGGCAAGAGCTCTGTGAAGCATTGTGATTGCTCTTTTCTAAATTTTTATTTCAAATTCAAAATCATTATGTAAATAGCATTGCATTTCATACATTTTCATTTCATTGGCATTCAGAAGATCATAGATGTACTTCAAAGGAGCAAAATGTATATATCAACAAATATTAGCTCTCACTCAAAATATGATTACGTTAATTAAAACCAAGTAGTTCCTGAAACCAAGAACTTAGCAGGATTTTCAGAACAGTTTGGATATCTAATGGACATGAAGTGTGTCCTCAAGTCTTTTAAACAGGAAATTAGAGCAATGGAATAGGAGACATGAAAGAGACACACACAAAAAAAGATTATTACCTTGCATAATAATTTAAACCAAATTGTTGAGATCCTTACTGTTAATTCTTAAAATGACTGGCCAGGAAATATCCCTAGGCAATAAATTATTGGAAGATAATGCAAATTACGGCACAGAGTAAGTGACAAATATAGTATTATTATCTATGATCAAACTACATGTCATTAAAAAATTAAATTGGCAGCATCAAAGTGGAAAGAGAATTAATCACAATTAAATATATGTCAGTAGCAGAATAGTTCGGTATGTGTTTTGTGGGCAAATGCATATATACAGCATCTAATCTCAAAATGTATGCCCACCATGGTAATGAAAACTGTCATCAGAGACATAGAAGAATCACAGTCTAGATGAGAATTAGATTCCAACAAGCCAGAAGGAAATAACTTCTGGGAAAGAAATTGAGGCAGAGGGTGATTCAGTCAGATAAAGAGCAGTGCTGCTGAAGGACTTGGAGCACCTTGAACCGATATTTAATCAGGATCATATTTTTTCTCCTCTCTATGCTGTAACTTCAAGAAATTCACTCAGCCTGTTCAGGCTTGGAGAAGAAATCTTCAGTGTAAGCACAGATTTCTTGGAGTTAACTCCAATTTGGTGCGAGTTTCTTCTTCTATTCTTAGCATACATATATAGCTGTAACACATCAAAGACCTTAACTGAAGAAATAAGGTAAAGAACATTTCAGCTGTCTAAACATAGACATCTAGTGCTATTAGTTTCTGTTGAATACCTTGCCAGATCTGCAGCTGCAGCTTCAGATGGCACAGGTTTCCCATGAACACTGTACACATCAACTCCTTCCTGTCTGATTTGTGTGCCAAGAAAATTCCTGAGTGGACAAAAGAGTTTTGAAAATCAGTCTTTTTTTTTTTCTTTTTTTTTTTTCCCCATTTATGATTTATAAAGAGCATGACTATTTTTTTTATTAATCAATCATTTTGTTGAGCACTGCTGAAATCACTAATATAAGCATGAAATAGCAAAAAAAAGTTATGAGGTGGAGTAACTTGTTCCATTCTTGGTTTTGTTATGATGCTGAACCTGCAGCATCTTCAAACAATCTGCCTTCCCACTTACTATTAAAAAATGAAAAATGATTCCGTGTTCAGCAAAGATTATTGAGACACTAAACACAAAGTCAAATCAACTGAGGAAAGAATTCATACATATATAATGGAATAAAAATCCTCAAGTGCAGTGGCCAAAAAAATTTGTTTTATTTCTTGATGTTAGAAAACAGTCGCTATAGAAACCTTTTGTGTGTCAGGGAGAAAGCAAAGCAGAGAAACTGCTTAAGTGACAGGGAAACAAAGAAAGTGAAAAGCCAAGTGAAGGAGTAAAGGAAAGGCGAGGTCGCATAGTATTACTGCTTTTTTTTCTCAGAGAACACTAGCTAGTTCTTGCATAGCAAGGCAAGGATACTGGATGAGGGAAAT
The DNA here is from genome assembly GCA_013400915.1 of Pardalotus punctatus. Lineage (NCBI taxonomy): Eukaryota > Metazoa > Chordata > Aves > Passeriformes > Pardalotidae > Pardalotus > Pardalotus punctatus. The sequence goes on along the minus strand of VZTX01006378.1, from coordinate 75,713 downwards.
AAGGATGACTTGAAGGAGAGGAAATATTGAAATAAAAGCCAGGGTTAAAACCACAGGAATTTAGTGGAGGAAATTAAGTGGGTCATGCATATTCTAGTATGTATTTCTGAGGGGTAGAGACAGAAGTGTTAGGGAAGTGGCCATGTGGGTAAATTCTGAAGTAAGAGAATGGGACAAAGAACCAAGGATAGAGAAGAATAAAACCCAGGAGAGTCAGTCATTTGTGATAGATGGTAGAATTTTTTATTTGTTTGCTGACAGTTTGCTTTATGGAACTACTTCACTCTGATGGGAGAGGGAGGTCACTTCTTTCCCAGAAAATAGATGTGAGTGGTCAGCTCTGGGAATGTTCAGAAGCAACCAGGAAGAGGGGCAGAAAGGAAGGACAATGCTGCATAGGTGAAGACACTGAAGCATTTTGGGTATATTAATTCTCCTTTTTTTTAAAGACAGGCGAAGAGAACTGTTTTACTGTAAGTCCTATACAAATTGAGGTTCCATCATACAATAACATATGAGGAAAGAGAAAAAAGTTCAAGAAGAATGCTGAAAATACTAAGTAGACACATAAGTAATGCATATAGATTAGAAGTCCACTGAGAGCACTGACAGACTAGCATTTGATTTTGAAGGAAGATGAAGGAAAAAGCAGTGGCAGCTTGGTGCTGCAGTGGTTCTGCACTGATTAAGTACTTAGTGAAGGGTTAAGTACTTAAAGCTCCCTAAGAACTTCACTCTGGGTTAAGTGTAATCAGCATGTGGCTCAGAGAATGTTAAAGAGCAAAAAAAAACAGTTATTGAGGCTATGGCAGGTTGCACTCTGCAAACTTGTTAATATACTGCACAAAGTATGAATTGTGTGAATGAATTGCAAAAATAAGTAGGTTTGTTTATTTATTAAATTTGTTCCTTGTAGCTTTCTGCATTTATAACCTGAAATTTGGCAGTCTAATAGAGTATTATTATTTATCTATGAAGATATGGAGACTAAAATTGAAAATTTGTTGCCAACAAATATTTTGTTTCCTGAACTCTTCTGAGTAGCCAAAAGTACAGCTACAGAAAGTATTTTTGCATCATCATGTTTGACTGCTTTGCATATTAACATAGACATTACAAAGCTGTGGATATTTATTACAAAAAAGTCTATTTCAGTTTGCAAACCCTATGAAGATTTTTTCATTGCCATGTGTCCTTTGAATATGCATATTTCATTGCAGCTGGAATAGGTAAAATGCCTTTGTTAAAAAATGCCCATCTTTTTATTTAATATGAAAGCCCAATGTCATATTTGTTTCATATTCATCAATGCTCTTGAAAAGTAATAACCTTGCCATAATACCCCTTGTGCTTTGATTACCATTCATTGGCAGAAGAACATAATAATTACCCTAGAGGGGAAATCTCTCAATTTGACTGATTAATCAGATTTTGAAAAAAAATCAGATGACCATAATCACGAAAAAAAAGTGTTACTACTGCAATGCAGTTATAGATATTTTTGTAATTTTTGGTATGTAAAGCTGCATTGGGTTGGCATGGCAAGGTTTTTGTTGGGGTGGGCTGCAGGTGTGACCTCTGTGAGAAGAGGTCATGGGCTGCCTCCATGGCTGACATTGCCAGTTCCAAAATGGACCCACTGCTGCACAAATCTGAGCCTATCAGCCAAGCTGGTGGTGCATCTGTGAAAACATATTTAAGAAAGGGTAAAAACCATAGCGCAGTCCAAGCACAATCCAAACACAGTCCTGAAAAAGGACTGAGAAAAATGTAAGAGAAATAGCCCTGCAGACAACGAGGTCAGCGACGAAGGAGGGGGAGGATGTGGTCCAGGTGCTGGAGCAGAGGTTCCCCCACAGCCAACGGAGAAGACCCTGGTGAGAATCTTCCCACCCCCACCCCAGGGAGGACTAAGGTGGAGAAGGCATCCATGCTGTACCCTGTGGAGGAGCCCCCACTGGCACAGGAAGACATTCCCTGAAGGAAGCTGCAGCCCTTGGACAGCCCACATGGGACCATATTTTCTGGCAGAAACTGTGGCCCATGAAGAGAAGCCTACACAGGACCAGGTGTTCTGGAAGGAACTGCGGTGTGTGAGGGACTATGACAGAGAAGTCCATTCCTAAATGAATTAACACAGAAAGGACCCATGCTGGAGTAGTTCTAGAATAACTGCAGCCCATGGGAATGATGACACTGGAGTAGTTTGTGAAGGACTAAATCTTGTGTGAGGGAATCTATGTTGGAGCAGAGGAAGGTGAGAGAAGGGAGTGGCAGAGCTGAAGTGCTATAAATCGACTGCAACCCCCATTCCCCATATTTCTGCGCTGCTTGGAGAAAAGAGGGAAAGGAGTCAAGAGTGAAGCTGAGCCACAGAATGAGGGAGAGTTGGAGACTTGGTGATAATCAGAGTAATTTCTTCATGGCAAATCAGTCAGAAAAATGCTAATTACATTATCTCTGGTAATTTTGTATTTTTTTTTATAACTAAAATAAAGTACAAGTCAAACAGTGATGCTAATGGTAGCCAAAAGGCATACCTGCCTCTTGTAGGCAATGCTATTTTGACAAGGCAATGCTATTTTGTTCACTTCATTAAGGCTGCTTATAAATTATTTCAGATGCCCAGAGCCTTAATGACACAGCAGAAATGGTATTTAATTAACATATATATGGTAATTTTATTTTAGACACACATAGGGTAAATTTTGTGTTATTCTGAATGCTCTACCAACAATGTGAATCACACAGACACATTTAAAGAAATATTATTTTATTATTTTCTATTATGTTCAATGTGCAAGAGTACAGACATTTACCAGAAACACTAAGGTGGAGTTTGTGTAACAGTTAAAAAAAATAACATTAAACAATTACTTCTACACACATAGGTAGAGTGTAAATTCATAGGTAGAGTCATAACAGTGTTAGCAATTATTTGACTAAATTCTTGAGCCAGCAAATGAAATGTCTGTAAAGGAGTTTGACTTAAATTCTTTCTCTTGCATGAGCCCAGGAACCTTCATGAAAAGGAGATATGGGTAGTTATGTGGAGTGTGGTAATTAATCTGAATTAAGATCAAGTCAGTTTGGATTTGGGTTAGAAACAACTGGATGACAGATGTCTTTCCCAAACAATTTTTAGTCAAGCTTCCAGGGAAGTCTTGCAGCATACAGATGTTGACTCTGAAACACATTTAGGTAGAAGAAGATTAAAAATGAAGCTCCCAGCTCTTGAGGAAATGTACAAAGCAGGTATTACATGGAATTAGGTGACTTTATACTCTGCAATCTAAGCAAACCAGGTTTGATTAGAACATGACAAGAACTTGGAACCTTAGGCAGAGGGAATCCCAAAAACATGTTCATTGAATCTTAAAAACAGAATCACAAATTCCCTTGTAAATGATACAGGAATATATTCAAGGGGTTCCTCACACTACAACTGCATATAGTAAAAAATCACATTACTTACCTCTTATGTGCTACTTAATAAGATGTCAGGACAATGGAAAAGAGTAGGAATTAATTTCCGACATCAGATTTTCTTTTTCGCTGTTAATAAAGAACTAATCATATTCTCTTCAGTTTTCTGGAATCTCATATTAGAAGTCAGATATAAGTCACTTTCTCACTTCGTTGTGAGAAAATTTCTGTCAGAAAGACTTTATTCTTGTAATTTTTTCTGTGATCTCAAAAATATTTGGTTTGCTTCCATCATACTTCTATTTTTTTTGTAATTCTTCTGATGATTTGATGCGAGTACCTTATAGTGATTGACACTTTATAATTTTAATTATCTTTATTTTATTTCTCAGTCCAACCTTCTAGTTCCCTCATCTTATTAATCCTCCTGTTTAAAGTCTTTTCAGTTTCTCCATATCTTTCCAGAAGTTTAGGTGTTTCTGTTTACAGAAAATTCAGAATTAACATCTTACTCATTACAATTCTTCGTCAGGTCTCACCTTCAAGCCCCATTGGAATACTGTCATTAATTTTCCATCACCTTAATCTCAGGCTTGACTTAGCATTGCTAGCTCTCTTGTTTCTCCCCTCTTCTAAACACAGAATTTACAAATCCCTTTGCCAGGTGTTTATAATTTTGTCTTATTCCACTCATACAGTTAATTTTATGTTTTAACTATTCTTTTCATAAACTTGTGTTTATTCCTTCCTCCAGATCAGTAAGAAAGTTGCAATATTACTCTGATAAAATAATTGACTTTCTAGACAAAAGAAATGCAGTACATTGTCAAGGATTCACTGAAGTGGTTGATATAGTTCATTCAGGTGACACAGTTCAACAGCTGGCAATGGAGTTTGATAAAAAGAATTACAGAAGTTCTAAAGAAACAGCTAAACAAAAACCAAGAAGTATTTCTTAAGGGAGATCTCTGATGTCTGTTCTTGGGATTGTGTTTCTTCAGTTTGGCCTAAGACTCTCAAGACACATATTGGATAAGCAGACAACGAGGTGGGCAGGAAATTAGCCGTCAGGTTGCACTCAGAATGTGGTGATCACTGGTTTTAACTCAGCCTGGCAGACTGTAGCAATGATGCTTCCCAGTGTTTAACACAGGGGCCCATTCTCTTCAACAACTCCTCAAATGGCCTGGATAATGGGATCGAAAACACCGCTGCCTCATGTGCTGATGACACCAAGCTGACATGTTCAAAATTCACATGTGTTGAGCCATCTTGCACAGATACCTGCACAGGCTGAAAGAGTGGGCTAGCAAGAGCAGCATGAAATTTAATAAAGATGAATGTAGAGTCCTGCACCTGGGATTGAACAATCTAAAAGTCCAGAGCAGGCTGGGATCAGTTGTGGCTGGAAACAGTCTTGCTGAAAGGAATGTGGTGGTCGTGGTGGAAAACAACAAAAGTCAGTAGGATGACACTGCAGTAAGAAAGGCAAATCAGATCCTGAGCTGCATCTTCAGGGTCACTACTAACAGAAACAGACACATGATCATCCCACTCTATTCAGCGCTTGTCAAGTCTAACCCCAGATGCTGTGTCCAGTTCTGATCCCTACAATAACAAAAAGATGTAGACAGATTGGAGCAGGTCCAAAGTAGTGCCATAATTCTGACCAAAAGGCTGAATAACCTGCCCTGTGAGGAGTGACTGGAGGAGTTATTTCTTTTCTCCTGCAGAAAAGACCTCAGCGGACCTCCTCACAGTATTCTAATACTTAAAGGGTGTCTACAAAGAGAAGAGAAGTTTTCTCATCACAAGAAGTCACATAGAGAAAGGTCAGTGGATACAAGTTTCAGCAGGAGAGGTTCTATCTTGATATAAGAAAGAAATTTTACACAGTGAGAACAATCTTTCACAGGAACAACCTCCCCAGAGATGTGATGGAGTCCTCATCACTGGAGGTTTTTAAAATGTAATTGGACATGGTGCTAGATAATCTCATCTAGGTTTCCTCTACTACAAAAAGTTGCAAAAGGTGATCTTTTGACTTCCCTTCCTATCTGGGCTATGCTAGAACTCTGTGATTCCTAAAATATTTTTCATGGAAAATGATTGAATCTTAATCACACTGCATACTTACACATCAGTTTTCTTCTGTAGAGAGTAAGTATAAATTCATTGAAATAAATGAAAATACTCAATTGATTCTGCAAGCTATAAAGATTCTATACAGTAAATCAGACATTTAGGGTTGCTTCTGTTTGATACATATTCACAGCCTAAAATTGAGGTGCCTAGATTAATCTGGCCTTTAACAACTCAGTGTGACAAAGGCAATATCTTCAGTGTTTGATTCATCAGACTACCTGTAGACAGCTTTCATAGAGTGAGAAAAGATGTTCTCTTTGAGGTGTCTATTCTTTTTTCTTAATTTGAATTTCTTCAGTGTAAGCCTACATGTTGAACAAATTAAGATATAACATTTAGAAGGCAAAGAGTTGATAAATATGCATCATGGCTTGGATCACTTTGAAGAATTATGACTGCTGACAGCAATAGACAACACTGTAAAATAGGCTTTAGAATAGAAAGCCTATTACACTGAAGGATACAAGAATCAACTACATTATCACATCAGCTTAAAGAATTATTTACATTGACTGCATATTTTCTTTTTGTAATTACAATAACTAATTTTTATTTTATACAGTCCCCTGCTTGATCTCTTTGCCTCTCTGTAGCTCGTATTCTTAGCCTTTTCATTTATTTGTCCCAGCCTGACTCCAGCAGTTATTTAGAGTCAGAAAAAAAATCAATTTCTCAATTTACTTACATCCACCTCACAAGTTGTCTCTTGTAATCCAAATGTTTAAACCAGGTAGTCTGCTCACACAGCAGAAATATTTTTAACTTTCTGTCTGATTCAGTCTAAACAATATCTCCATTAAAATGACAAATGAATACATTCTCAGTTTGGGGAGTGTATCAGCTTCACTTTGCTGGTTTAACCTACCAGCTGCTTTAAGCAATTAGCTTTTTTAAGTCACAAAATTATGTATTTAATCTACCAATTTATTCATTTATGTGTAACTCTTACTTGTTTGCATGAGACCTTTCATATTATTTAATCATCTTTGGCATCTTCTTATCAAAGAATCATAGAATGGTTGAAAAGGACCTAAAATATCATCCAGTTTCTACTCCCTTGCCATTGGCAGGGCATCTTCCACTAGGTTGCTCAGAGTTCCATACAACCTGGCCTTGAACGCTTTGAGGCATGGGGTATCCACAGCTTCTCCGGGTAACCTGCTCCAGTGCCTCACCACCCTCATAGAAAAGAATTCTTTCCTAATTTCTAATCTAAACCTTCCCTCTTTCAGTTTGAAGCCATTCTCTCTTGTCCTGTCACTACGTGGTCTCATACAAAGTTCCTCTCCATCTTTCTTGTAGGTCCCTTTCTGGTACTGGAAGGTCACAATTAGGTCACCCCAAAACTGCTTTTTTTTCCAGGTTGAACAATCCCTTTTCTTTTAGGCTTTCCTTGTATGAGAGGTTCTCCATCCCTCTAGTCATCTTTCTGACCCTCTGAACCTGGTCCAAGAAGTTGATGTCCTTCCTGTGCTAGGGACACCAGAGCTGAATGCAGCACTCCAAGCGGAGTCTCGCCAGAGCTTCTTTTGTATGCTATATCTATACATTTATTTAACTCATGTAACCCATTGTAATCTTGGTCAAATAAAGGTAGAGGGAAAAAAACCAACTCTGTCACTTCAAATGTTTTGTTATGCTCTTACAGATAAATCAAAAACCAATACTGAAATTTGATAAATGATAACTCCTGCAAAGAGGAAATATAACTCATCACTAACATTTTCTATGATAAAAGAATATTTGTAATGGATACAAGATTTCTCAATAAATGATTAGCCTGTATGAAATTAGGAGTTTACTGCCTCTGTTAACAGAAAAGGCCCAAAAATCTGGGGGAAATAAATACTCTATAAATTAAATTTTCAGCTTTCTTGACCATGGCACTAAAAAAAGGCCTTGCATGTAAAAAAATTATTTATTATTTCCCTGATAAGTGTGTGCAGGTTAAGGTGACTTTGACTTAACAGTGGAAATACAATCAGGGAACAATTATGCCATTTGGATTTGCCTCTTGATAAAGCCATGTGGAAAGATGTGATTTTACAGTGACTTGGTCAACTATGTCTTCTGCAATTTGCTACTCCACAGTGTCATATACCTCTGGATTAGACCAAAGAAAAAGAGACTATTTGTTAGGGAAAATTCTGCAGTTCTGTCACCAAGCAAGAAGAGAGATCAGGGCAGAGAATATGACATTAAAGATCACCATATTGCAGTGCAGAGTGGACACTGTCCAAATATGATCTTTACTGATGGAAAATATTTTTGCTGTCTCAAAACAGAACCACGTGATAAAATACAAGGATGTCTGAACAAAATTAAGTTTCTGCAATTTTAAAAATATTTCTTAAAATTAAAAAGGCCACTAAATTACTAAGGGGCCAATAAATGTACATATTTTAAAATGATGAAAGAATTCTAATATGATCATTTTCTTTTTCTTTTCCTGGGGTAGGAGGGCACTTTTTTCCAAGAAGCTACTCATAATTCACTGTAAAGAGGAGAGAAATAGTGGAAAGAGAAGAACTGAAATTAAAAGGAAAGAGCAGGACAGGTAAATGAACTTTCTAATCAAGAACTATGCAAAATCATTAAGTGATTAGAAAATGGTTGCTTTCAAAACTTTTAAATTTTCAGTTTACACAATTTTAACATATTTTAACGATTTTTTAAAGAAAACTATTTTTTCATTATAAAGGAATATACATGGAAGATTTAAATATTTTAAATCATAAATATAACATCTTGAAGATATGTTAATAAAAGTATCTACTTTCCACATTCTTTATACTTCTAAATCTCACAGGCTGAGAATTTAAATCTTATCGATTGAGGAAACATAGTGTCAGTTTAGCTCTGGCTTTATAAAAGAACAGTGAAATCTAGCAATGATTTTTCTTTCTTTAATCTCTTTTAGCTGTTTAAAACCACTGTCTCAAATGTTATTCTACATAGTTATTCATACGGTTTGTTAAAAGATGGTGTCCTAAAAAGTGACAGGATTTCTTACAAAATATTCCTGCTGCCACTATCAGCATTTTTTTAATCTAATTTTGATTGTGGAATATAATCAATGCACTTTGCATGAAAAGTGACTAGACTCTTTTTAGTTGTCTAAAGTTTGTTAAAACTTTGAAGAAAGGCAAATATACTCTTTATGGCCAAATATGGCTGATTTCAAATAGTCTGATTTCAGGAATATAATAATTATGAATATGACAGTAACAGTTGCAAAGTGTTGTAAAAGACAAAATTTCACAGCTTTCAAGGATGAACTTACAAGGCAGAGTTCCCAACAATTATCTTTCTACTCAAATCAAAGCAGTGAAATTGCAGCAGAGTGACAGATTTATTTTGTCACCTATAAGTGGATCAGAGGGTCACAAGTGGATTTATCCTTTGAGAGAAGAATGATGGAATAACATGCAACCATTGAAATCATTACCCTTTATATAGGGTAAAAGCTATGTTTTTTCAATAGATCACATTTTTTGCTATTACAATTTCCCTCAAAATATCTCTTTCCAAGTTTTAAAAAAGAAAAGAGAATCAACTGTAATAGCATGCCACGTTAACACCTTAGAATATAAGTCACTGTTTGAGATCAGTTTTAAATCCTAGGTATTACTTTCCTATTTGAAGGGAGAAATTACTTTGAATTTTTTTCCCATTTTAAGATTGTCAGTCTAAATGTTGTATGCTATTTTCTCTGTAACTTTTTAAGTGTTTTCGTTCATATTTTCACAGAGAATTCTTGCAGGTAGCATAGATATATAAACCAACTGAAAATCCATTTTGACTTTGAATGTTCAGATCTTAACACAAACCCTTCCAGTAAAAGTTTTCTGATTCTCTTCAGCTAGATTTTATGAAGGATTTTTTTATTAATTGCTCATACATTTTTCTTAAGTGTTATTTTTGAGTTCTCTTTTTTTTAAAATATAAATTTATCTCAATTTCCTTTCATTGTATTCATAACAATTTACTAAAAATAGCATATGGTAACTTTTATTTATATAAAAATTTATGAAAACACCCCAAGATTATGATCCTTTGTTATCCTTTCTCTCCTGGAATACAATAAAAAATAACATTTGTGGCTCATAAGTAGCATTACAACATTCATAAAATCATAGAATCATAGAATGGTTAATGTTGGAAGGGACTTTAAATATCATTTAGTTCCTACTCCCTTGCCATGGGCAGGGACACCTTCCACTAGACCAGGTTGCTCAGAACCCCATCCAACCTGGCCTTGAACACCACCAGGGATGATCCCTGGACAACCTCTTCCAGTGCCAGACCATCCTCATAGTAAAGAATTTTTTCCCTAATTTCTAATCTAAACCCACCCTCTTTCAGTTTGAAGCTATTCCCCCTTGTCCTATGACTACATGCCCTTGAAAGAAGTCCCTTTTTCTTGTAGCTCCCTTCAGGTACTGGAAGGCCTCAATTAGGTGACCCTGAAGCTGCCTTTTTTCCTGGCTGAATCCCAGTTCTCTTAGGCTTTCCTCATAGGGGTGGTTCTCCACCCCTCTAATCATCTTGCTGTCCTCCTCTGGACTCCAAAAGGTCAATGTGTTTCCTGCGCCAGGAATCCAAAAACTGAATGCAATACTTGAGAAGGAGTTTCACCAGAGCAGAGGGGCAGAATCTCACCTCTTAAAACCAGGGTAATTGCTTCCCACTTACCACAGAAGGCAAAACAGGCTCAGCCTGGGAAGAGTAATTTAACTTTTTGTCAATTACAAGTAGTATAGAATGAGGAGGAACAAAGAAAAAATTAAAAATACCTCTCCTCCCCCTTTCCCTTCTTTCCAGATTTAACTTCATTCATGGCTTTTCTGCTTTTCCCACTCCAAGTAGCCCAGGGGGATGAGGAATGGGGGTTGCAGTCAGTTTATAACACTTCACCTCTGCCACTCATTCCTCATCACAGTTTTCCAATGTTCTGGCATGGGTTTCCTCCCATGAGATAGAGCCCTCCACAAACATTTCCAACATTGGTCCTTCCTATGGGCTACAGTTCTCCAAGAAATACTCCAGAGTGTGTCCTATCCATGGAGTGCAGTCCTTCAAGAATGGGCTGCTCCACCATGAGTCCCCCATAGGCCACAGTTTCTGCCAGGAACCTGCTCCAGTATGGATGCTCCATGGGCTGCAGCTTCCTTCAAGAAGGTCCTTGACAGACATGGATATCTCTGCTGTTTTCTTCCATGAGCTGCAGCGGAACAACACACTTCAACATTCTCCATTGGCTGGAGATGAACCTCAGATCCAACACCTGGAGGACCTCCCTCCCTCCTTCCTCACTGAGCTAGGAGTCTGCAGCATTGTTTCTCTCACATTTTTCTCACTCCCCTCTCACAGCCGCTGCATAGCATTTTTTTACTCTCAAATATGTTATCTCAGAGGCTGCACCAGCCTGGCTGGTGGGCTCAGCTGTGTCCTGGAAACATCTGCATCCAGCATGGGGCAGCCCATGGCCTCTTATCGCAGAGGCCACCCCTGCAGCATCCCTGTTACCAAAACTTTGCCAAGTAAATCAAATGTATCTGGACATGTCAAGAGAGAAATTTATGCCATTCCAGGATGAATCTTAGTGATATTTCTAAAATGTATCTCAGGGCTGAGTTGAGCATAGAGGAAAAATTTAGCCAGAGCAGTTTAACTCAATGGATCAAATGATGTCGTCTTGTTTCTGTATGAATCTCAGGAGTGTTTGACCCTCATGAAACTGATAGCTCCATGGATAATTTGGACAGCACACTCAAAAGTAACCTTGAAGTGATTGGGCTTTGGCTAAACTCGATTAAGGAAAGCATTCTAATGTTTTCTTTTTCTTCCAACAAATCTAATTTTTCACTTAATTCTGACTTACTTATTTTTCCTAAATTTAAAACACAAAATAAAACTTAAGAAGCTTTCACCCCAGTGGTATAGAGTATCAATTAAAAATGTTTTCAAAAGTCTTTATAAAGCGAGCTCACCTACTTCAGACTTCCACAGAGTTATGGTTTAAAGAAAGTTTTCTAATTTGTTTTGTCTTTGGAAACTACAAAGTGACTGATGGCATCGCAGCACTTTGGAAAGCAACATATTAGTCACAATGAAAGATCACTATCACAAATAGTACATTGCTAAATCAGGGAATTACAGCCCTAGTGCAGCTGTGCAGAAACTTTCATATATACCTGATTAAAAAAAGAGAAACCTTTCTCCACTTTTTTTTTTTTTTCCCGGTTTCTTTTAAATTTCAAGTTTTTGAACAATTGATGGATGAATCTTTATAAAGGTTCTCCTGGACTTTGTTCAAAATTCAAACCAGTCTAGGAACCAGGACAGACATTTGAATAAACATTATGACCTTGACAATAAAAAGAATATTTTCTCAAAGTTTCATAAAAGGCCAGGGTCTATCAAACATCACATCCACTTTAAGGTTTTAAAGATACATATAAAGATTTTATTATAGTTTGCTTAGAAAAAAAAAAATGCATCTAGAAAAACAGAAGAGTCAAGACTTAACCTTATATAAGAGCAAGTTCAAGATTTTTAGAGGAATGCTGCCTTTTGGAGGAGCTTCTGTTGAAACCATTTTCAAATGCTGAGAGAAGCATTTATTCAACCATAAGGAAACTGGCTTTTAAACAGGGCCTGGTGATTTGGGTCCAAATGTTACTTGCTGCCAAATGCACTTTTAAACTTACTGAGGGATGTTTATGAGCAGCACTGCATTTCTGATTTACAGTATGTTTATATTGTAAACTTTGAGAATAAAATCTTCAGTTTACTTATGGAAAGCATTCTCTGAGTAAATGACATACAGAGGTCACAGTGAATCCTAAAAATTCTTATAATTATTTTGGTAAAACTGGCTTATTATGTTCTTATCATCTCAAAGTATGTAGGAAGGAGAATTTTACTTCAAAACTTTAGTTTTTCTCTTCGTCCTCACATTTCAATCAAAACAAAAAGTGGGAAATAAAAGAATCACTTAGAGAATTGTTTTAAGTTTCTCATAGTTATATAATTCTTGCAGTTTTTAAAATAATTCTACTGTTACAATTTTGTTATCCTTTTATGTAAATATGATGGCAGTTTTATTTAGGGAAAAAAAAATCAGAACACATTTTGTGATGAGTCACTGGTGTTGCTATGGTGCAGCCCATGTTCAGGGTAAACAGCTCTGGATGGGTTGATTTCCCTTTGCAAGATTCTCTCCCTGAGGGCGGATCCAAAGAAGGGTCAGCAGCACAGCTACATCTACTCCTTCCCTGTCCATCACACTACCTCAGGCCCTGTGGCAGGCCTGCGTGGTTGGAAATTCCCTCCAGCTGTATCGTTATTAGCCAGTTTGATTTTGTACCTCACCTGAGATGTTCCTATTGGTTTCATGTCATGTGTCATCAATTCCTGATTGGATAATTATATTGTACCATCCCGGAAGTTGTAACCCCTTAAAAGTAACAACCAGAGAGCACCAAAGGGTCTCTTTGTCCATCTTCCCTTCAAGAGAAAATCTCCCTGCTCCTCCAGGGCAGAGTAATAAACTTGGAATGCAGCTACAGAGAGTCCACTCTTTCCTCCTTATCTTTGTCTCTGTGTAAAAACTGCCTGATGCTAAGGGCCCTCGGATCAGACAGGGAAACTGAGGCACGGAACCTCAGGTACCTAAAACACCGTCGCTGGTTCGTGTGGGCATCGAAACCCACAACAGCAGATCGGGCCAAAGCCAGGCAGGGCAGGACGGCAGCAGTGAGAGAGCGCTGCGCTTTCCCTGAGCCACAAGCAGCACTGCCTAAAACACACTGGGACCACAAGACATCTTGTAACTTTTAAATCGGAATGTGTTGGTGATGGTATAATATTAAATCAATTATAATATATTAACGAAAACAAACCCAACATTCAAAATGAAAAAAACTATGCTGCAATATTTTCTTATGACATCTGTCCCTGCTCATAAGATGTTTTATAATTTAATGCTCTTTGTGTAACTGTCTCAGTGCTATTCACAACTCCTTTTCAAGGTCCATGTCAGAGCCCGTGACAGGGAATCCTGCATAGCAAAACCCAAAGACATCACAAGACATCAATGATATATTGAAGGAAATGTTTCAAAATTACTAACCGCTAAACTTTCTTTTTTTTTTTTCCCCAATAAAAAAGTAAATTCTTTAATCCTGAAAGATTTTTAGCTCATGTTTTCCTTAACAAGACAGAAAGGTCACAGACTGCCCTGATGATTCAACATCATGTCTTTTAAAGGTGTCCTTTTATGCATCTCCTTTCACAGAGTGTTGCTTTATCACTTCTCTGCTTTTTCTACTAATATACATCAATTTTACAGCAAAGGTATGAATACTAATACCTGAAATGGCTGTCCTGTTAACCTTGATGGTTAAATTCTCATTGACTTCAGTGTGCTAAAATGTCTCTTATAGCTGGTTTTTTTAGAAATATTTTGAGAAACATAGATTGACTTTTTACTTCTCTTTCCAGAGAAAACTTGAGCGTTATTTCTGTAAACTTTTAGTTTATATCTTCAAAAATTTCCAGTACATATTGTAATCAAATAGCTCATTGACAGATACAGAGATTTGGATGAAATAGGAAATTTCTAATTATTCCTTATAAATAAGTAAAAATTTGGAGTATTTTTATTCACTCCAGTGAAAGACAAGGCATCTTAATAACACTTTCTTTGTATTTTAACCTTTAAAATGTGGATTTTAACAAACATAAATGGGATTAAAAAAATATTGGTATTCCAAATTCCCCTTTTTGCTATCAAAATAATCACATTAAACAGATAAGTACAGTTATTTCCCCTGCTCTAATGAAAAATAACAATGCAGCCATAGAGATTTAAATTTATGATGTGTAAACTAAGCTCTTCAGCAAACCAAAGATATTGGTGATGTGTTATCCCCAACTCAGCTTTACTTCAGGTGGAAACAAACAGCTGTAGAAGATGATCACAATGGAAAAACAATACAATAAAATGCACAATTGCATTCCATGGAAATAAATGAGATCATTGCTTCAACCTACACTGATGTAACTTAAGATGATGAATTAGACAAAAACTAAAACAAACAAAAAAAAATATTAATAGAGAATTCATACATCCTGTTAATGTACTTTTTGATTTTGGTACCACATATTTTGCTTCAGAACCTGACAATAGCACAAGAATAATAAATGTATTGTGTTCAGGAGTCTAAAACCACCATTTATTATGACCTTGAAACTCTGAAACTGAAAATGACCGAAAAAGTTGAGTGTTATTTGGAAAATTTTTGTTTTACCAGTTAAAAACAGTTGCAGTACAAAGGATGATCTAGATGAACATGTAGCATTTCATCAGCTCTTACTGTCCTCTACTCACTCAGCTTCATCTTGTTTGTCTTTGGGTTTCTAAGCCTTCTGAAATGGTACAGTCTCTGTATACATTTGTTCAGAAGACATCAGTTTAGGAGGCATTTTTTAAATTTCCTGAGAGAGAATGCAATTAATAAGAACATTTTTACTACCTAGAGAAATATACAACATAGTTCACACAAAATAATGCATCATGTTTCAGAAGTATTGTTAAGTCCTTACTCCACTATTGTAGAAAGCATACAATTAAATTACACAAATTGGCTCTGATAAAGAGATTATGAAGTTACATTTATGAAAGCCCCTGCTGAATTCAATTCTTAATTATTTGAAGATATCCAAAGAGATCCATGTTTTTCTCTCTCTATAATAGTTTTCTTTCTTTTTTTATGTATTAGATACATTTATTTTCCTGTGTTTCAGAATGGCTTAGCATTGCATCACTTTGATTTTTTAAATAATGCTTAAATTTTTACATATGAGACACACTAAAAACGTGCTTTATAAATCACTTTACATACATGAGCATGTGCACACAAACATCATAGGACCTGGTAAGGGGCAATGCTTTTGTTTCAACTCTTCCTGTTAGCTGTAGTGTGTCACAGGTGATAAACAAAGCCATACAGCTTTATCTGTCTCCTTTTGTTGATGGCAAATACTCAGCTGAAAATAATGTATGTTTTCCTGTACACTGACATGTTGACTGGGAACTAGCCTACCACATGCTCTGGTGACATGAAACAGCTTGAATATTGCTCATTCAACAGAATTTCTCAAAACACTTCAAAAAATAAATCATCAAACAGCATTTTGGGTTCCATTTAGGGGGGAAAATTCCTCTTCTTTCAATATGCAAAGTGATACTCATAAGTTATTTTCAAAATTAACTCTGTTTTCCTTTTTAAGATTTCCAGTTCATTTTAAAAGCCAGACACACAGTGATAGAAATAGAGGAAAATTGCAGCCATTAAGTGGAGACAGGAAATGTGTGCACCAGCTTTAGCTCAATGTGAAAATTAAATCCAAACTGCTACAAACTAGGTCTGGGTTTTAGTGTTAATTGTTCACATGCCCTCAATACAAATTATTCACACTAATGTACTGCTTTAGCCAAGCCTGTCACTTTCACAATTATTATTTTGGTTGCTACTGTTATTGTTTTGTAAATGCCATCTCATTTTGTGTCCATTGTGGGAATTTAGGTAAGCTGCTTTAGTTGTAAGAAAGTTCTGAGCATAACATTTAAGGCTGCTGCTGCAGTTTCATGGATCATTAACAATTTGCTAATATTGTTTTAGCTTGCAAATTAGTGCAGCTTAGTGACTAAGGAAAGGTTCCATAGCTGTCATCAATCAGACTAAAATTCTTCATGCATGAGATGAAAAATGATTTTTAGCCTTTGAGGCTCAGACAGCAATTACTGTAACAAAAAAAAAAAAAAGTTAAAAAGGTGGTGGGGTAGACAGAGGAGTGAAGGAGAGAAAGTAAGCTATAGAAAATGCTGTTAGCAATTCTATTAAATTTATTTCTTGTTGCACTAGAAAAGAACTAACACATTCTGTGTAATCATGCTTTAGCTTCCTGCTATATTAATGAAGTAACAAATTTTAGGGGGAAAAAGAGAACCTTTCCTAGGAAATGATGAGAGATTAGTGAATAAAGAAAGAGAATCACAGAAAATCCCAGAGTCCCAGAATCATTAAGGTTGGAAAAGACCTCCAAGATTGAGTCCAACCTTTCACCGATTACCACCTTGTCAACTCAACCATGGCACTAAGTGCCACGTCTAGTGGTTTCTTGAGCACCTCCAGGGATGGTGACCCTACCACCTCTCTGGGCAGTCCATTCCTTAACACTTAACCATCTTTTCAGTGAAATAAATTCTTCCTGATGTCCAACATAAACCCCACGTAGCACAGTTTGAGGCTATGTCCTCTTGTCCTGTCAACAGCTGCCTAGGAGAAGGGACCAACCTGGCTACAACCTCCTTTCAGAGAGTTTCAGAGAGTGATAAGGTCTCCCCTGAGCCTCCTTTTTTCCAGGCTAAACACCCCCAGCTCCCTCAGCCATTCCTCATCAAACTTGTGCTCCAGACCCTTCACCAGCTTCTGGACATGCTCCAGAACCTCAATGTTTTTTCTATAGTGAGAATTCCAAAAACTGAATGCAGGATTTGAGGTGTGGCCTCACCAATGCCGAGAACAGGGAGCAATCACTTCCTCAGTCCTGCTGGCCACACTATTTCTGATCCAGGCCGGGATGCCATTGGCCTTCTTGGCCACCTGGGCACATGTTCACTCCTGTTCACCTGCTGTTCACCGGCACCTCCATGGCCTTTCCTGCTGGACCTCTTTCCAGCCACTCTTCCCCAAGCCTGCAGTGCTGCATGGGGTGGTTGTGACAGAAGTGCAGATTGTCTTTATCTTTAACCAAGTTCTCTCACTCAATTTTTTTTTCTCTCATCCATCATCTTCATGGGCACTTTCTTTTCCTATTGCCTTTTCTGCATGCCACTTTGCAGCCTTTTCCCGTTTCACACTTTCTCAAAACCCCCTATCAAATCTTCCCCTTTTCCATCTTTCTCTTCTGTCACTTCTGCTACGTGTCTTGATCTCATTGTAGCTCTACAGTCTTCTCTTTTAAATATCCCGTGTCTTTACGGAAGGTAATCAACTCTATATATCAATACACAAACTGTGTTAAAGAAAGAGCAAAAAGACGACAAAAACCGTAAACAGTATCATTGTCATAACACTTTTTGTCTTCAAATGATGTATTTTCTATGAGGAATTGTACAAGTTGTTTTCCCTTGTCAATCAGAAGCACATATAGAAAAGGGCATGTGCCTGTACAGCAGCCGTTGCAGCTCTCACCTCTGTTAACTTAAAACCCTGGTGTCTCTGGTAGATGTGGGGAATTGATCTGAGATCACATCACTGTAGCGCCATCATGTTCCGTAAAGTTCTGTCAAGGCTGTTGAAAAGAAACACCAAATTTTTCAAATTTATCAAAATGTTTTTCAGGACAGTCAGATGTATCTACCGATAGGACTCCAAAAACAATCTATAACTCAGTATTAGCATTCAAGATCATGCACAAGTATGGAAACATAACATACTGAGACAACTCTACCACTGTGCCACAAGGTGGAATCTTAAGATAATTAATATTTTCTAAAAAAATAGAGACGACTTGAAGAAAAAAATAAGAAAGTTTTAAAGTATTCTTTTTTAATGTTTCTTTTGGGACTGTATTTGCAAGTGATCCCACTTTTTTACATATTTTCTAAAATATTTTAGTTCTGTCTGTTTTCCAAGTGTCTCAGACCAGCTGTCTCTCTGAGGCAAAGAAATCATTACAGGTTTGTGTTATGAACCAAAGCTCAAACGAATTCTTTTTTTTTTTTGGACAATTGCAAAATTGTTACAATCAATGTTATAAGAAGCTATGAGCAAAGAAATGGACGAACTAGTTCTGTAAGCAAAAAAGCAGGTTTTTTTAAGTTATTTAATAGAAATTATTTGCTGAGCTTTGCTTTAAAATAGTAATTAATTTAATAAGGTAATAATTACATTTTCCAGAGAAATTTGAATAACTATTTTTATAACAAGGCTTTTAATAAGAGTAATTAAAAAAATATATATCTTAAAATGGCAGAAAAAAGTTCCAAGCTCTGATTTCAAATTCAGCTTAACTTAATTCTGAAATGAGTGATCTAAGTTAGTAGTGACACCAAAGTGAATAGTTGCCCATATTAATTCTATGTAAAACAATGCTGGAATTAGAATCTTATATTTGTCTTAAGTTTTATGCAAAAGATTATTCCCAGCAGACTTGATGGTGCTCAATCAGAGCCATCACTTCATGGCTGGTTGTAAAACTCGACAGATCTTCCTCTTTGAACCAAAAGTGTGAAGCATCCATAAATTTTGTGAGATTGTTAAGTAAAATAAGGGTCACAATTTCAAGTATTTGTTTCAAGTTTCTCTGAGTGATGAATTTTAAACTTAGGAACAATTTTTTAAAAAAATGAAAATGCTGCCCCTTACTGAGCCAGGGAGGAGCAATACACAAGATAACATTTCAATGAAGATTTTAACTGGCTTTTGACATTGTCATTGAGAAGGTAACTATATGCAAAATAGCAGGTGATTGCATTTTAACACTTCAGTTTTATTGCTGTAAAAATTACAGTATAAACAAGAATCTTAATTCATCAAAAAGTTAATAATGTTTTACATTTCAGAAGATCTCAAAGTGTACATAGATAACATTTTCTTGGTATGTTAAGAGTTAATCACACTTCTGGTAATATAAGCCATGTATATATTTCTAATTAGGAAATTTATAATAATATCCAACAGAGCAGTTATTAGAGTAAGATTTATTTTATATCCCTACTGTATCTGAACAACATAATGTAATCCATCAATCAAAAAAAGTAATAATTTATTGCTGTTTCTTTTCATTTATAAGTATATTTTTTATCAGCTTGACAAAATGAGTTATGAGTCCTATTTTTCAGCCTTCACTTTCCTTTAAAAGTTAATTTAGAAACATCAGATACTTAAAAATAAAAAATAATAATGACTTTAATAAAAGAAGAGGGAGAAAAAAAATTTCTCTTTTTCAGGAGTGCCTTTTACTTTTTGTATTTACTAACACAATAAATCTGGTGTTCTGTTTTACCTAATAAGAACATGTTACTTGTTCTGGTAAAATAATTTAATTTGCAGTCAACCCACATTTATTCATTTAGTACAAGGAAAAATAAAAGAGAAAAAAAGGGACTATTAAGTTATTGAAACATTTAACAATTTTCCCACTTTATATTTCAGAAAATGATTAATCAAATATTTCATTCAAGAGATGTGGATGAAAATATCTAAAATTGTAATCAACAAAGGTGTTTTATCTTTGGGTTGTAGAATATATCTTGCTTTATTGTCAAGCTTAGGGTATTTAATTATTTATTCCTTTCCATTTGCTTGTTTAATTATAAATATTCCATTCATATCTACATTATTATATAACTTAAATTTCCAGCATAGCAGACATGATGAGCACTGATGAATTAAAAACAAAAAAAACCAACCTTACTTACAACAAGTTAACTTTTTTCCATGACACACAGAATAGAAACTGAATAAAAACAATAATATTTTAATAAATTATCTCCTTACAAGTAAGCAATTAGGGATGACTCTGGTGGACCTTGCTAAATAAACTGTCTAGTGTTTATATGGAAGAGACACTTCTTAAATAATCTATAAGTATTAGTGTGGTGCATTTAGCTCTTCTAAAAAAGTAAAAGAAAATTCATTAAAGAAAAAATTATTTGTTTTCTTGAAAATATTCAAATCATCCAAAACTCACTAGGCCTCCTGCAATTTTGTAGCAACAATATTCACTAGGTCATAATTTACAAATATTAAGTACATTTAGAATAATTTACTAAAGACAGTACACTCACCAAACGAAAACCATAAGGAGCTTAGACAACATCTTATTCTTTTCCCAAAAAAGTAGAATAATTTGTAGTTTGTTCCTCATTAATATTTTCTATGCATAATGTAACTGTAACTATATTGCCTATTAACCACAAATTTTACTGTTTTAGCACAGGATAAACTTGGCCTATATACTGTCAAAGGCCATGTAAATCTCATTAAAGACCATAAACAAGTAAAAATCCCAACCAAAGCAAAATAAACTCTAAAATGCAACTGTCATGTATTTCTTTTTCCAATAAATGGCCATGAACATTTTGACAAGCACAGTCAGTAAAATACCATACTAAAAATTCAATATAAATGTCATTATTTAATAAATAGTCTTACACTTCATGACACCTATCCTACAATACTCAACAATACATTGCAAACGAACATAGCTCAAACTACGCTGAAAACGCTGTTGTGGGCAGAATAACAGAGACATTAACACCTTTCAGCACTCAGGATTTTTAAAGGTTTTTAATAGCATGACAAAAAAAAAAAAAAGGATAAAACCCCACATCTCACATCAACTGAGAATATGATTTTATTTAATTATTGCTAACTATTTATTATAGGCATTTTTATAAAAGTTACTGACAGACAATCTGGTCTCCATCTCTCATCAATATTTTAACTGGACTAAAGCTCTGTTCAGAATGTGTTTTCAAAAATCAGTAAACTACATCTAAAAGGAAATTAAAAGATGAAGAACAGGTTCGTTCATTGCTTCCTATGCAGGAAGAAAGAGGATTCAAATTATTATAATTGAAAATCTCTTTCTATGGTCATTCTGAAGCTGGAAAGAAACTATGTGTTTCAGGTACTTGCTCTGTCTTTCCATCTTCAAAGAAATTTTGAGGCATGTAGAAGAATTTTGTGGAAAGATCATAAGCCTCAAAAGCTAAAAGATATAGTATAGTAAAAAATTCAGTGGTATTCTTCTCCTCATAAGAGGACTGAACATGGATCACAGCTTGAAAAGAGTCTTAGGAAGATATATATATANCACACACACACACACACATATATCTGAATTAATATATATATAAATATACACACATATATACGCATGTATGTGTTTATATCAGTACATATGAGATATATATATATATCTGTTGTCACATTTGAGCCTAATGTGAGGGGAGTGTTAAGACTGAAGGATCAGACAATTTAAAACAAATTTTAAAATTAATTAATTAGTCCTTTGTGTTAACATTTAACACAAAATATATTACATGCATGAACTTACTTTTCAGAGCTGATGCATGGCTAGCGCCGATATGTGCAGTCGTGGAAGGTACTTGGTCACCACTACATTCATACCATTATGGTAAGTACATGTTTTTAAGGAAATTAATATTTTTATATTTTGACATGGGATGAATATTAACTATATCCAGGTTTATAAAATTCTAATTAAGAGGTGTCACAGGCTCTTGCATTGGCAACAAATGGAGAGACAAATTAATTTTTATTTTACACAATGTTGTTCTTTCTTTCCCCAAATGTATAACAAAGACTTTCCTGTTTCAATACAAGAGGAATCAGATACAGTAGATATGAAAACTTACACATTTGTTTGAGTCAACGCTTACTTCTAATCTTAATAAATTTACCATTCAAATGATACAAAACTCTGGCCATTTCATGCATAACATAATGAAAATTTTTCATGGGATATATTCCCAGGATACGGAAACTTTGTCAAAATAATACCTCAAAAGAATGAAAATACAGCCCAAAAGTCACAGAAATCAGAAGAAGTATAGATGAAAGAAGCAAAAACCCATGCAAACAAAACATAGCTGCAAATATTACTGCCTGGTTTAATACACTGGTTGAAATGCTGTGATGTCTCTAAAGGCCAAGACACTGGGAGGTTTGTATGTGAGCTGAATTCCATGGAACTACATCAAGTTCAACAAAAGAGGACTCCTATCAGGCAGGTCTAGATGAATATTCCTGATCTTCAGGTTCAACACTAAAGGTTAAATTTACTTCATCTTCCTGATCTCTGTAAATAAGTGAAATTTTCTCTGTTTTCAGCCTACATTTCTGTAGCAATTCTGAAGTGAAAGAAAACCAAGTTTAACGCATAACCTAACTTTTGGGTGAACATTTAGGTCACTAAAAATCTATGTTATATGTAAGTCAATTATTTTAGCTAATTTGATTGTTATTATAAATTATGTTGTTGGTTGTTCTGTTCTAATCATTTAACCTGACACACTCATTTTAAGACATCATATCCTTCACTTGAAAGTAAAATCCCTAAACCAAGACCAAACACTTCTTCCCCCACCGAAAACCCCCCCCCAAAAACAAACAAACATAACAAAAACAAAACAAAAACAAACAATCAAAAAACCCCAAAAACACCACTTCAAAAACAATAAGACAAAAAGCAAAAGAAGGCATCAGAAATAGGGAACAGGCTATGGGATCTTTGGTAATTTCATGTGAAGAAAGACAAAGTTTCACTTCCCCAAACTGATAACTAACAGTTTGGCAAATACAGGAGTTTCATTGAGTCTCTTTGTCAGAACTGTGCTTCTTTCTGTGAGTAAAGAAACACAAACTGGATTAGCCAATTTTTTTATACCCTACATGAGGAAAAGTTATTTGATTCTGGGTTCAGTCTTACAGTGGCCAAATACATATTCAGTTGTATGGACACAAAAAATTGCTAACAAGATGAAATACTGAAAAAAGGCAGTTACTGAGGAATTAGGCACAAAGCTGGAATGCAAAAGAGAACCTGTGAGGGAGGTATCCTGGAGTCATCAAATGGGTTTGCAGCCAAGGCTCTCCTGTGTAATTCTTTTCATATGCTCTTCAATTTTAACTGAAACTCTTCTATGTCTCAAATAATGTATTTGTTGAAAAAAATCCAGTCTATACTAAGAGCTTTACTAAAGGCTTTAAATGTATTTCTTTTCAGATCGAGAAAAATATGGGGTTTTAGCAATTTTCTGATAACCTGTAAATAGGAATAGGAAGAAGCACATGTTATAGAATTAAAATACTGATTGAAATCTAACCCTGGCTCCCAAGGTCCTCCTATAGT
Source organism: Pardalotus punctatus (assembly GCA_013400915.1). NCBI lineage: Eukaryota > Metazoa > Chordata > Aves > Passeriformes > Pardalotidae > Pardalotus > Pardalotus punctatus. The sequence continues at coordinate 52,184 of VZTX01006378.1, read as the reverse complement.
TGCTGTGTTGAGCAAGATCAGATAGGAATTCCTTCAAGCTAGGCAAGCATGGTATATATGAAGCATTATTTATTTTACTTCCAAATGAACAAAATTGAAACGGAAGAATATACCAAGATATAATGTAACAATGATGTTGCAGGATTGGAGGGGTATCTGGGAAAATTTGCCAGCCATTTGGACATATAGGAACTTTCAGTGTGCAGTACAAGTCATCTTTCTGTCAGTCCCAAGACAAAAAAAAAGAAAAATATAATTGCATACCCAGTTTTAAAATAAATTCAATGTTCTACAAAAGCATTAATCCATCAGATGAGTTTTTTACTGATGGGTGACACAAAACCTATATGGCTGTACATGGAAAAAGGAGCTGGGAACTGGAAATGCAGCAGGCAGGCAGGGCAGCAGCTCTACCACTGTGATACCGTTACAGAGTACACATGCAAGAAGAGAAGACAATTGGTGGCAGTGACCAGGGTCAGCCAACATCCTTTGTGACAATTCAGGTCTGACAAATGGCCAGGAAGCCAAGTCAGTGAGGCCAGGTCAGGGACAGTGAGGTGCAGTGCCAGGTATATGCAGAGCTGCCACAAAACTCTCACATGGACACAGGTCAAGGGCTGGAGCTTAAGGCAGCTTTCAAGAAAAGAGGAAAGAGACCATAGGAGAGGCTCCCTCTTCAAATTCTCATAGCTTATATTTTCACAGCAGTTTGATCCCATGTTATACAGGTGAGCAAAATCAGAGCTGACTTTGAACACAGCGAAAGTCCTAGAGTTGGGGGAAGAGGTTGCAGAGCCTGTTCGTTCTCTCAGCATCCTGGTACCTGCAACAGTCATTTTTTATCCAATGAACAGTGGTTTAAATGCTGTGAGAGTTTAAATCCTTGGCCTTTGGAGAGAACAGAATATTTCACAGAATATTACCTAAAGATTTTTCTATATTTGGCTCAGGTCCAGAGTGTACAGCCTTTTCTGTTTTGGCAGGTACCAAGGGTGGACGGTACAAAAAAATGATAAAACTGACAACTAGCCTTACACACACCTACACACACACCAAAAAAAAAAAAAAAAAAAAAAAAAAATCAAGAAGGTGGGGGGTTTGTACAGTTTTGAAGGATTCCACTTTAACTTGCTTTGCAGATATGAAATTGGGAAATAGAAGTGTATGTAGGAGTCCCAGTTATCGAACTGATTTGTCATCTTTTAGCCAGAAGGCATTCTTCCATGTCTCTTACTAAGACTTTCAAGATATCGTAATGCATTCAAACTCTTTCAATGAAATTTGATTATAGCTTCTTGTTTAACTGTTCAACCAAATTATGATTATAATACAAATTCTTCACTTTTTTTTTCACTTGTATTTTTTACATTGAAGGATATTTTACTTTACAAATGGGGACCTGTTAAAGTGTGGTATAAAAAACCTCATTATTTACATATTCTTTTACCACTTTAAATAATCTTTCTTTGGCTGAAGTTTAAGGAGGAATGATTTTTAAGCTTTGGGAACTGAGGAGTGAACAATAAATTTCTACTGTGCATTGAGAAATGTTTCCTCCAAAGTCTACTGGTTTGTATGTAGTATGACTGACAGAAGATGTGAGACTCCTTTTCATCTCAGAGAGGCTTTTTCTTTCTGCTAGGCTGATTTGGACACTATGAAGTTTTGTTTCCTTCTCATCACAGTACAGAATTCTTCTATGTCACTGGACTGTAAAATTTATGGATCATACCACACAGCTTTCTATCCTAAAGTTATTGATTTTGAACACTACCATCATGCATTTCAAATCTTTATATTGTAAAGTTCATTTGCAGAATATATTTGATCCATTCAGACAAGTGATGCTCTCCACAGTAATCTGCAGAGAGGTTTATTGAATTCTTTTAAAAACAGAAGGCATTAAATATAGCCAAAGTATTTCAAAGTAATATTTTTTTTAAAAAACTAATGTCTGTCACACTGTTTCTGAGCATTTGTTCAATTACTGTGGAACTGTGACTTCTGGTTGTGGTTAATGATATGGAAAAAATAAGTGATGAGGTCTAAAGTCAGATCACTACCAGGTGCTACAAATTACGGAAAGATGAGTTACTTGCTTTGAACCATTTATTGTTAAATAATACCCAGGCTGCTTCAAATGTATTCCTAACAACCTCATTTTTACTTATGACATTTAGCAGCATAAGGAGTAAAGCCATTTAACTGAATACATTTGAATTAACACTAATCAAAATAATGAAAAGAAATACATTTTTTTCCATGTAAAAAAACCCCCAACATAGTAAACATAGGTCAAAATATAATTAATGCAGTTTGGAGAGCTACATTTGTTCTACTTGTTTTCCAGGACTAGCTCCATTCCAGGAGTATGAAAACTGTTTTAAGAGAAAATCAGGTCCACATTATATTTCCACAGGGTAAATCCAGAATCATACTGTTATATTTATGAAAAAAAGACAACAAAACCACCTCTGATATTCCACTCCTGTAATCACATCTGTAAAAGCAGATTAGGAACATTCTGCTTTTGCAAATTAAATGCAAATGTGCTAGCTGCAGAAGGAGCAAAGCAATAGAGAATTGGACCTATTGTCCACAGAAGGAATCTTCAGATAATGCTCAACATTACAGAATTCCATCAAGGAAGGAAGAACTGGTTTACAAACTGCTAGGGACTTTTTCTTTCATTTAAAACAACCTGCACATATAATTTGTGATAAAACATCTTACATATAGAGTTAATCTTCATTCTTTGGCAGGTTGCTGACTATTTAGGACATCATTAGAAGTAGTCATAGTAATTTGGCTATTTCAGTTGAATCTCTCCCTGCTAAGTTAAATCACCCCCATTACCATAGTCAGTTTAGAGCAACTCTCATGAATTTTAAAATGGTATAACTTTATGCTTAGTTCTATGTTGAGTGATATAGGTAAAAGCTTGAAAACTACGTAAGAATTTCTGATAGTGCATTTGTAGGCTTCTCATATTCTGAGTTCCTGAGAACACAAGATTCTTTTCCAGAGCTCCTCTGACACTTTTTCCAGTACAAAACATAGGTGTTCCAATGTCAGGTGAACTGCCTCTGATAAATTTCCTTATCCTAACTGGTTTCTTAGTTTTCACTAATCTACTTGTTTTACAGTGAAAGACTTACCATGTTTGCAAGATTGGAATTGATGATGTGGGTGGAATCAAGACTGAGATTTGTGTTCATCACCACCAAAGAAAATGACACTTAGAAGCTGCCTGCATTGTCTCCTGCCCCTGGTCCAGGACCTGTTTCCTTCCCTCTGGAGCTCTCAGTCCTGTCCCAGTGATGCCCTGACAGGACAATCCTGGACCAATCCTGGACCAATCCTTGACCAATTGGTGGCCCATCTCCTTCCCCACAGAGATGCCAAATTTTCCTAGCTGGCTCCTGGTCTGCTCTTTGCCCTGGCTGGGAGAAGGCAGACCAGGGACTCCCAGCCAGGGTCTATCCCCCTGGCTTTGGCTTTTGGCAGTGGGATCAGCCATGGAGCCCTGCCTTGACACCCTGTGGGGAGGTCCCTTGGGCCCAGGTACATGGACCATGAGAAACAGCAGCTCCCACAGTGCCCTGACCTATGACAGCAAGCTTTAGCTTTTACCCAACAGTGTTCTGACCAGTGGGGACTAATATTTGAGTTCTTTGTACATATTCTATTCAGTGACTAAAGTCGTAGAGTTTATGCTGTGATAGAAGTGCTTGCAATGCATACCTTTTTCATGTGCAGGGTTTTTTAATGCTTTCAACATGAAGCTAAACTAATCTGTTTGGATTTCAAGTATCTCATTGTGGTTTCTTTGACTGGGTTGTGCCCAGCGTGTGTTAGGCAGAATTCCTCATACAGGACTTTCAAGGGATGTAAGGCTGGCACCAAAGAATATCAAAAGGTGGTTGGTTCTATTTTATTTTATCACTTCCTAGATGTGTGGTGCTGTTCACGGGTTAGCCGTGCAGCATCTTGAATTAGATCAGAATTGCAATCATAGAATATCGAGTTGGAAGAGACCCACAAGGATCATCAACTCCAACCCCTGGATCTGCACATGACAACCCCAAAAATCACACCATGAATAAGTCAAATTATTGACAATCAGTATTATTGTATTCAATGGAGCAGGGGTTTTTTTACTTTTTTTTTTTTTTTTCCAGAACAAGAAATTAATTTTAAATACATACTTTAGGATTAGTGACTCAGTCACACATGCACACACATCTACATGAAGATAGTATCAATTAATCCCACCAAGCATGTCACAGTATAGATAGTATCCAATTCTCAACTATCACCCCAGACTTTTCTTACCAAAATTATGTCAGGAGGAAGACTCACATTTTGGGTTAAATTTCTTATGGTCACATGTAGAAGACACAGTCCTGCAGCATGACTTAGATATGAATACTCTACAAAGACACAGAAGAAAATAATTTTATCTTTAAGATTCAAATTTGGTTAGAGAAATTACCATTATGACATATTTTTACTCTCTATTCACTCTCTCTGCTTGCCTAAGGACTTCAAAGCTGATTCTGTCCCAGTTCTGGACAATGCACCACAGGGATCCCTGAATCTGAGCATAAACCTCAGCATAAACCTCATTTGGACCAGAGTAGAGAAAGTATGCAGCCTGAATTTGAGATTCTGGGTTGAGCTGGAAATTCTGGCTGGACTAAAAATCATATGACCCTTTCCCTTAAAGATAATAACTTTCAAACTGAGACTGTATTTTTACCTAGGCACTCCTCTGATGGGAAGTCTGCTTTAATTAACTGCAGTGAGATAATTCCTAATCAGTTTAAGAGCAAAAAAAAGTTAAAACAACAAAATAAATCTTGCTGAAGATGTTACAATATCAACACATAAGTCCTTTCTTTACTACAGTGGTTCGCTTTAATGCCATCTTAATAAAAACTGATATAACTTTCTTATTTTAAAATTATATGGAAATGCAACTGGGAGATATAATAAAATTCCCAAACTGTAACTATTAAAGCTGATAAGTAATTGCATATCAACACTTACTAATTTAAATAAAAAATTGAAATTGATTAGACTGTTTTGAAATCATTAGTCAGCATACCTAGAACCCTGTGATATTGTTATGACAGCCACTTGAAAGCTAAGGAAAGATTTATTTGCTATATGCTTGAAAAGGTCAAAGAGAAAAGTACTTACACAAGGACACTGCACACAGTTTTATATAAACACAACAAGGTAGTAAGTTCAAATATTTGCCCAAATAGAAAGAACTCTTGCCTGTCATCTTTAAAATGACCTTCTGATTAAAAGAGTATACAAAAGTATTTCAGATTAATTTGAAGAGGTGGTAATTCAGTTTTTCACACAGATCAGTGAGACTGGGCATGTTTCACTCAGATTGGTTTGTTAAATATTTTATAGATTGGTTTTCTGCCTCTATTGAATTCAAATGTAATCATCACATAATATTTTCTTTACTGCCAAGGAACATGTCAAGAAGTTTTCAGAGTTGATTATTTATTTTCAGACTAGATAATTTATTCATCAGTATCACTTCATTACTGTACCTGTCTTCAAGAGCAATTTTGGTTGATGCAATCTGACAGAACTATTACGATGAATCAACAATCTTGGCAATTTGAATAGAATGATCCTTAATATTGGCTAGTAGAATGTACCACTTGTTTCTTGTCTTTCATAAAATAAAACAAAACATAAAAATTCCAACCTCATGCACACAAAAAACCCTGCAACGTTTCACTGGTTTAATTGCTGATAGTAAAACACAAAAGCTGTTTTTTACAAAAGGCATTTCAAGATCTTATGATTGCAGTGGTTCTGGCTGGAATGTAGTTTACTTCATAACTTTGGATTTGTGAGTAAGCCAGTGTAGATACCACAACGTTTTGGCTATTGCTGAACAGTGCTTGATGGCAAGTCTCTTTCTCATTCTACTCAATTTGCTCCTTCAGCAATTAGGGTAGGTGTGTGAAAGATTATGGGAGGGGATAGAGCTGAGACAGCTAGCCTGAACTGACCAAAGGCATGTTCCATACTGTATTATGGCCTGCTCAGTCATAATAGCCATCTTCCAGGCCAGTTGTTGCTCAGAGTTTGGCTGGACATTGAGCTGCCATTGGAGGTTGCAAGTAATTCTCACTGCATGTTTGTTTGGTTTTCATCCTCCTCCAGCCTTCATTTGTTAAACCTTTCTAATCTTGGGTCATGGGTGCTCTTGCTTTTGCTCTTGCTATTTACCTCTCCAGTCCTGATGAGGATGAGGGTCGAAGCAAGGGAACAGCCATGCTAAGAATGTCAATGTGAAAAATCTCTCTGAAGAAAATAATGCATTGTTTCTGGCAGTTTTGCATACAGTAAGCATAATTTTTCTGTACTCCTCCTTGTGTGATTGCAACATTCATGCAAAACTTATGAAGAGGGATGATATAGAACTATCATTCATTTACTGTTTATATTTTTTGTAATTTCACCAGCACACTAATTTACAAGTAAAGAGATATGCCTATGTAAAGTTTCACACAACCATTTTCAATGTCTATAGCTCGCCAATTACTTTGAAGGATTTGCTTATTTCTAAGTGGTTTTCATCAAAATGAAAACTTACTTTGTGCTTAAGATCATTTGCCTATGAAAACCACACATTTTTGTTCAGAAGCTGTGGGTACATCAAACATATTCTTTAATAGGATTTGACCATATTTCTCTAGTAAAAGAAATCAAAGTTACTCTTCTGGTTACAACTGATAATTTTTTACCTTCAGTCACATAGATTATATACATATTTATATAAGAGTAATATTTTATTCACTGTAAAAATTAAAAAAAAAAATTATATTTGAATATATTCACATAAAGTTTTACAGACTGACTTACTCTTCCCGTGGTATAGATTTGAGGTCTCTGCCCATGATCCAACTGAGTCAGAGAAGAACCATCTCCTAAATGCATAAATTGTCATATCAGGGTATTTAACTCATCCAGCCCTCCAGCTCCTATTCAGCTCCTTGAAATAATGCAACAGGATGTGTGAAAACTCTGATATAATTGGCAGAGTTTGACTCAGAGTTTGAAACGTGACTGTTTCAGCTCACTGTTGTTACAGGAAAGCAATACAGCAGGGCAATGATCCTTTGGTAAACTGCAATTCCAGAGACTGATGTCCAATTTCTAATCAGAAACTACAGTACCATCATTTGCAAAATGCCTGTGTGGACATGACATGGGAGTTCATAACCTTTGAGTGCCTACTGCAAGCTTGTAAGTGAATTTCTTTTACATGCCAGGAGACACAGGTGGAATCTTGTTTCCAGCAACATGCATATTTTTGGTCTTTTTTTAATTTATTTTGTCACATAATTCATTATTTCTCCCATATTTCTATAATTCAGTCATCATAAACATGCCTCAATATGTGTATTACCTTTTCATGTGATCAATTAAAAAAAAAAAAGAAAAAAGAACTTCCACAAACACTACAGAGCCCTACTTTTAAGTTTTGTAATTGAAACAGCACAGGTCAGGACTGCATCTGAATAAGATGCTTCGCCAGCTGAGCTCTCGTCCTCTCTTTTATTCAGACAAGGGTTAAAGAGGAAAGGAGTGGTCTCCTTTCCCTGAACACAGCACTGAGGAAAGGGGCCATAGGGGACACCCATTTCCTGGTTTTCTGTAGGGGATTTCCTCACTATAAATCTTATTGCAGCTTATGGAAGCACCCAACTCTTTGTTGAATAACTACTTTTTCTATTAGGAAAGTTTGAACCTTTATCTGTTGTGGGGAAGGCAAACACAATCTTCCTCTTCAGAGAAAGAAAGATTTTGATCTCAGTGACCCAGACTATATTTATAATAACTGATACCCCACACACATCCCCACCCCAAAATACTCTAATTTAAGGGAAAGATGATGTTTGAAATAAGGGGGGTTTTTGCAGTCTGTTGGAAGTCTCTGCTACAAGCGGATGGTGCTCATGGTATCACAAAGAAGTTGTTGATTTGTGTACGACTTTAAAAAAAGATTTCTCACAAAACACTTGTAAGGGGTCTTTATAAGAATTATTTGCTTTTCCCTGTGTTTTTGTATATAATCCATCCATCTTTTGTGTAGGTCTCATTTTATTTTTGAGAAACTAACAAATTAATCTCATTTTCGCTCTCTGTTGAGAAAAGACATATATATATATGTTTCATTAGGCTTGAAAACAAAGGTGACTCATCCATTTGTATCTTTTGAGCAGGATCTTGGCAGTTGGAAGTATATTACCTGTTTATCTGCTACCTTCCTGCACAGAGAAGGCACACCAATACTTGTAGCAATTAGCAAGGCAGGCATTGTTAGTACAGCTTGTAAAAAACCTTTGCTTTCATAGCAATAGATAAAATAAGATCAGCCAGATGCCTCAAGCAAAAGAATAGTTTTGGTGTGTTCCATAAAATAAATAAAGAATTATGCAAACAACATTTTGATCATTAACAAGTGCAAATGTTACCAGATGTGTTTGGAACAGATTGTGAGTGCCAAAAATGGCAACAGCAAATAAGAAAAATAAAGTATAATTTGAATGATGTACTCACTAATAAGGTTCTACCTATCCATAGCTATAATTCATGAAAATTCAGAGTGTCAGGGGTACTCAGAGTATCTGACAGACTCTGGGGGCAGGCAGCCAGGATCCCAGGAACCTGGAGCCAAGATCTTCTCTGCTACCTCTAAAGAATCCAGAGAGCAAAAGAGAGACCAGGAAATGCCATGACCTGTCCAGGACTACATACATCACACTGACTCCAACTACTGCTCTTCCACAAAACAGGGAATTGCATAATTTGCAAAACTGCATAAATCTGTTACTAAAGGGTTTTGGTATCTAAATGCCTTTAGTATTTAAACTGTCATTAGGTCTTAATCTGTGACTGTGTGAATAGATATTTCTCTCCAAAGGCAAGATGGTTTTCAATAAAACATCTGCTTTTCAGTTAGATGTGAAAGCTGGCACAATTAAACCACTTGCTTAATAATTTAATGAGATCACTTCATATGTTGTTAAAAAAAACTCTGGCAAACTGTCCCATTAAATATTTCAGTAATGAAAATCTGTAAGCCTTTAGTTTGAAACAGGTATTTACATTCACAGTCACACACAAATCAAAGACTGTATTACAATGATTCCAGATTGCAGGGAAAAAACAATTCCTTAATTTGAGTTAATGATGCATCTTTTTAATTCAGTTGAATATATATATAAATTTTCATTTGTTAGTGTATCTGCCCTAGGGACACAGCAAGACAGTTTCATTATTTCATTGTCAACTTTTGTGCACATGTCTATGAGACCCATCATTGGTGACCCAGGAGGGTGGCTGTGGATGGTGTCAGTCATCTGAAATATGCTCAAGCCCAGACACGGAGGAGATTTAAATCAGTGTAGCTCTTAAAGCCAACTGACTGATGGGTTCTTTATTCACATAGGATTCACTTTCTGTTATCCAGTGGGTGCATTTTCACAAAATCTGTTTCAGATAAGTACCCATTTCACCCAAACACATCATTACTGTGGTTGAAAGTGGTAGTTAATAAAGCTGCATTGCCACCAAGAGCACCTTCCAAATAGATGACCCCTATTGGATGATGATGATGATGATGATGATGATGATGATGATGATGATGATGATGAAGAAAAATAACAACAGCAATAACAAGAACTCAGATCAAAACAAAACCAGGATTCTATTGTACATCAGGATTTTACATATTCAAAGAGTGTATGTGAATCCTATTTTCTCTCTTCCACATGTGTATGTAGAAAGAATCAACATATAAAATACTTTTTTCCTCTTCAAGTTTTTTACTTTCAGTGTTTTCAAGGCCCTTACAGTTCTTTCGTTTTAGATAATGAATAAATTACAAAATTTTTGTTCTCTTTTTAATGTGTTAGGTCAAAGTAGATCTCTCTTAAACCATTTTTAAGATGAGAAATAGGGAAAAAAGTCTTATTTTATACATGCATAATTGAAAAAAATTAAATGCACCGTGGTATCAGTTAAGGTAAGACTTTTTTTTGTCATTTAGTTCCTCAATATTTAATTACATGCTTATCAACAAATACTTAAAGGTTTGAAATCTTTATTTAAATCCATTAAATGAACTTTTTTTCCATGAACAAAACTCTCATGAAATCTTAAATACAGTATCATAGAAGTCCAGACAAAAAAAAAAAATGGGTTCATAAATATTTAAGAAGAGCAGGTGTCAAGAAATATGTTCTGAAGGAGAATGTGTACCATTTATATTCTGCAATAAACAAATACAGTTGTGATATCTTTTTCTTCATTTTGAGTTGAGGACATATTTAATCAAGTGAAAATGGTCTTAAGAATCAAAGACATACAATGGAAAATGTTTAAATTTGGTTTGGAATAATAAAGTGTTTGCAGTGAAATACATTAATACTTCTTGTGCTTATCTTAAATAATTTTTTTAAGAATATATATGTATATATATATATTTGAAATGTGCTACAATTGAAAAGCTCAAGTGAAAGTAACCTGTGAAGATGATATAAAAGGCCAAGGAGAAAGCAAGACAAAATGATGTAATTAATATGATACATATTTTTCTGTTGGTAAATGAGGAAGAATAAGAAGCACCTGAAGCCATTAGTTTAAGAATGTTCCTTTTGAAGCAAGCATGATTCAAAATATGATTTGGTTAAGGACTAGATTCCATGATGGCACATTCATCACACAACTTAACTGATTTTTCACACACAATTAGATTTAGTTAGGATAGGGACTCTTATGGACACTTTAATCATTTGCTTCATGAATTGAAAAGGGGTGTGCATTTGATTTACTGTCATCTGGGTGGGTGATAAAGATCAGCTAGTTGATAAATGTGGCAAATGAATGTGCTGATCGAAGCTATCCTTTCATTTGTTTTGCACAATAATTAAAGATTAATTAAATCAGACATGCCTCTAATGAAAGGCTCTTACCTGCAGTCCTCTTCATCCAGCTGGAAAATACAAACCAGACAAAGATGAAAATTCTTCAAAGAATGAGGGCTTGGATAAACAGAGAATATTTGTATTGTTCTGCAACTATTGATGCAAGCAATATTTAACATTTACACTTTGTCTATTTAGAACAATAACTACTTTTGGACCTGACATTTGTAACATTAAAAAAATGAACATGCAACAGTATCAAACTTGTAAAGCTGCTTATTTTTTTTTTTTAAGTGTAAATGAATTCTATACTTGGCAGAGGTAAACATGGCCTTTAAACTCAAAAACTTCTAGACCTACTAAGTGCAGAACAAGAGCTGTTTCAAGAGCTTCACAGCAGTAAAGAAGGCATGTCCATTGGTCATAATGCCCTAAATTATTCCTCAAAAAAATTATACTCTTGTAAAAACTAACTAGGTTTGCTCAAACATATGACTCTGTATGTAGGAGCTTCCAATTAACATGAGAACTTTGTGCGTGCCTGTGTGTGTATGTTGGACGCTGATGGTTGCAGCATCTCTGATATGTCTCTGTGGAGCTTTTTTATTGCTCTGTCAGAAGGCATCTGCTGTGCTTCACAATCAGAGTACATGGTGTCAGAGTTCAATTTCTTAACTCATGATTTGAGCTCTCATGTTGTAAAGCACAAAATTAATAAAAACAAAATTAAAGAAAACAAAAAAATTGAAAGCCTACACAAGTTTTTCAGGATGATTTGATGGAAATGGATTGACACAAGATGAATATTGCTAGTTAAAAAACACTTATTTCAGGGACTTCTCAGGAAGATTCAGGAAAAAAATCAACCTAAAATTCAGTAATATTGAATGTAAAATAGACATGTGAGATTAAAAATGGAAAGTGGAATAGTTATCTACAATGTATTTTAAACACCTATTTTAGTTGGGGTGTATTGCCTCTCTAGGTGATGGTCAGTGTGAGGGAAAATATAGTTAATTTGAAACCTAATCTTTATATGGTTAAAATTATGCCTTCTGTCTTAGTGACTTACTTCTGACTGACTTCTGTCTTAGTGGGTTTATTGAAAAAAGCAAACAATGAAAAATCAATAACTTAAAATTAGAGATTTTTTGTAAATTTTTTCCTTAGTGATTTGTTTAGAAGCTGTGAAAATATCCTTGAATTTTTAATCAAAGTTGCAATGAAAGAAAAAGAAGTAACTCCTTATAAATTCTGTCAGTTTTACTGACACCTCAAAAGATTAGGGCTGTTTTACCTGCCTCCAAAAACTGTCATATCTGTGTGTTCCAGCAAAATGATAAATCAAAGACATCAGAAATCTCTCAAATACCTTTCTATTTTTGCAACACGAAATATTTACATTTTCCAAAGATGAAGGTCATTGGGCTGTACTTCACCCCTTTTTTAAATTTTTTTTAGGATTTGTCAGATTAGTTCTAATTATATTTAAAAGCTTTATGCTTCTTCTAAAGCTGGGAACATGCTACTTTCCATGGCAGTAAAACATACTGCCCTGGGCTTACACTCTTACTATGTTTTAGTCTGATGTGGACTTCCTAAAACTTATACCGGATGACTATGAGAAAACAAGATATTTGAGTCACCAGGCCTTGAACTCTTCCATATAAAGCAGATAGTGTCAGGACAAAAAGTGTCCCTATTCATGGCAGGAACCAGATGGTCATTCGTATCCCTTCCAACCCAATCCATTCTCTGATTCTGTGCACAGAGTTTTATTAAGCTCTACAATGTAGATAATTGTTTGAAAAAAAAAAAAGAAAATAAACAGATAGAAAAATCTCATAAAATGTTAACTCCACCTTTCTTCTTCAACCAACCTCAAATCTCCATTATCTTTTCCAAATTCATATAAAAGGCAGTCTCAGAGTTAGAGAAAGTTAAGGAGGATATTCTTCAAAAATTAAAAGGACATTATGATATTATGAAAATATAGAATATTGTTAATGCAACATTAATGAAGTCAAGCATCACTAGTTTTTCATCAAATCTTTATGCCCCTGAAAGCAATCACACATGGTGAAAACTTACTGTGGAAAAGTAGTTCTTGTGGAGGTGTGACTATATAGCTGGTCTGTTTTCAAAAGGACAGAGAAAAGCACTTTCATCTTGACACTGTGGGCTACCTTGAGAACAGGTTACAAGGGAAGCACTATCAATGGTATGAATCAATAGAAAGAAAAATCAATAGGGAACAAGAGACACTGACCTTGCATTATACACCTCTATTTCTTGTTTCCTGAGTACATATTAATTGATCCTACAGTACCTATTTATAAACACCAATTTTCATCCTCTGCAGCAGAAAACATCACCCTTGTTTTCAGAAGTTTGAAAGACCCTGAATGGTAGTTAGGAGCATAAGGAACTGCACTGTGGGCTGGCTCACAGCAGAAAGATGCAACTCACTTTTGAAAATAACAGCATTTCACTGTCATACATTGCATTTATTCTGAATTAGAAGTCTCATTGTATGAAATAAGGCACAGAGGTGACCCAGAAGAGTAACTAACTAGATATCTTTTGCCATAAAACTAGGTAATCTATTGTCCATACTGTTGTCCTATATGATATTTTTTAAAATCCTTTGCTTTGTTATTTACACCAAATTCTCTTTACTAAAACTAGAAATATAATCCAATTTTGTCTATAGAATTTTAAAGTATAAAAAAGAAAAGTTAAACAAAACTCTTCCTAGAGTACATTGTGAATCAGTCAATAGTTACCAATGTCATGAGACCTGGAATTTGCACTGACATTATACCAGGATGTTTGATCATCCGCTGAGATACTCTCTCACAATTTTTTGATGCTTTTTTTAATCCATCATGAAGAAACAGGATTCTGTGGGGTACTAACACGAGGTCAAATCACAAATCCTAAATCCTGCATTTTTTGAGAAAGGTTTAGAAATCTGAGATATAAAATTGTCTTGATTGTGTCCTAAGTTGTTTATTTTGTAATATACTGGTTTTCTGTAATGCTTGTTGTCACTGGGTTCATGCTTCAGAATGGTCACCTTTTGGCACATCTTGACATCTACATTTTAAAATGGGAATAAACATTGCAAAACCCAAAACCTGGGTACCACAGAGAAAATAACTTTAGATGTCTTCCCCAGGTTCAGGTCCCATTACATATGAATAGTCAGAATTACTTCTATGGTAATATATATATTATTCTGCCTTTATGACATGATTCACTCGCCTCAATCATTCAGCAGCTCTCAAGTAGTATGAAACATGAATGATAAATATGTCGTGTGTTCTCTCCAGGAAATTTTTTATGCCTTGTGCAATACAGATGTTCTTGTCTAATCTTGGAGTGTAATTTTCCTGTTACTGCTCGATGATGTTCTCATAAAATTTTTTGTTATGTTTAAGTAAGATCATTCCTGGGAGCTCAGACTTTTCAAAGGCAAATTCTTATCATGACCTGATTCTGTCCCTCTACTCTACTCTCATGAGACCCCACCTGTCCAGCTGTTGGGTCCTCAGCACAAAAAAGATGTGGACATGTTGGAGTGGGTCCAGAAGAGACCACAAATATGATCAGAGGGATAAAGCTACTCTCCTACAAAGACAGGCTGAGAGAGTTGGGGTTGATCAGTCTGGAAAAAAGAAAGCTCTGAGGAGACCTCAATGCAGTTGTCAATTACTTAAAGGAAAGAGGGGGGGCAGGAGGTCAGAAGACAATCCTTCTGTACCATAGGAATATGTAAAAAAAATCACAGAAAAGAATATCTAAAAGACTCAGAGAGAATAAAGTACATACTCTCAGCACTAGAATTTTTTCCACATATTCAAGTCTTTAGTGAAACTGTGCGACAGAAAGGGAGAAAACAGCTCAGGAAACACAGACCTGAGTAACATAAGAAAAAAAGAGTTCCCTGTAAAAAGGCACCATATTTTCATCTAAGATGAACTAACATGGTGCCAATGATTTCAATGGGCCAGTTCTTATTCGTTCTGAGAAAGCAATCCAGAAAGACTATTCTGTATGAGTGATACATTTTCCTTTTAATTAGGGGAAGAGGTAGATTGTTACTTATTGCCAGTCGGACAAGAACATTCAGACTTGAAAGGACCAAACTTATTTCACTTCTTAGATCTTTGAAACAAACAAAAAACCCCAACCTTTCCTAGTGTAGAACACTCTAAAAGTATATTCTGATGCATAGACAGCATAACAAGTGTTAAGAACGAATTTTACGTGAAAAAGCCTCTCTTCTTGATTAAATAATGGCTTTGTATTAGTAACCCATCAGCAGAAGTTGCGAATTTTCAGGGTTTTGCCTTTTTGGTTTCTGCAGTTGCTTGTTCCCCCGGAAAGATTACCACCCCTTTTCAATTGCTTTGCTGTGTCACCTTACATAACCTACATTTCCTGAAATGATCCACTGAAATAAATAAAAAGATATAGTGTGTTTTACTCTTAAAATGGTTGTCACACTTGCCTGGTTTAGAGCAAGGCCACACAGCTGAATCAGCACACCTGAGGGTGTCATAAAATCTTGTAAAGGATGGGGAGCAAAATATCTTAAATTAGATCCTCCTCCAGTGGAACAGTAATGGAGAATGGAAGCCACAAACAGAAAGAAATTGGACTATGTCACAAATTCCATGTCTTTTACAGCTGTAAGAAAGCAATCAAATTTCTCGGCACATATCACCTCCAAAGCTGAGTCAGCCCATATACCCTGGAGGTAAAAAGAAATATAAGGAAGTGGAATCATCACTGCTTTTGATATGAATTTTTTCATGGGACCACTGAACTTGAGTATATCCTGGGGTCTCAGTTTTTAGAGTGATCATGCAACTCCTGTTCAGACTTTATTCCCAGATTGCAGAAAGGTATTTCTGATAAATTGTGGCAGTAAAGATTTGCTATTTAAAAGAAGTCATTCATTTTGAAAATAGTACCAGATCCACTGGAAAGGTCATGTGTAATTGCACATGCTGTAATTGTTTGTCAGTGTCCCTGTCATGTACTAATGGCAGCAGTCAGACTTTTTTGAAAGACTGAGCCACTACTACCCTACATTACCGGAAGGACAAATTGTTTAATCTATGCATTTAATCAGTAATACTGCTGACAGATATATCTCTATGTATATAATCTGCTTCAGGCTATACTTAAGCATCTTCTGCAGCCACTTTCTACAATAGTGTTATCACAGTCAAAATACATTACCTGTAGCATATAAACATTTTTCGGACGGTGTACTCACCCTTTCAAGATAAAAAGGGAGGACAGCCCTTAACAGCTTCAAACAGCTTGCCAAAATATCACCTAAAGCTGTGGGATTCAAATCTAATTATACATTTGACAGGCTTTAGAAACAAATGGAAATTGTCCCAAGCATCTTGACAAGTACAAGATAAGAAAGGAGAGCTGCCCTCAAATCATTACTACCCAAATTCATGAATTTCTTTCAGAAGATTATATATCAGCAGGGCAAATGCTCACATCATATTTCTAAGCCATTTAGATAATTTTGAATATGAACTTTTGAAACTAAACTGATACACAGTTCAATTAAATGCATGTAGACTTTTTAAATGATCGTGTGTTAAAGCAACTCTTACAGACATACAGTTCTGTACTAGTCCCCTAAGCTTACAGTTGAGAATTGTTGGCACCACAGTCAGAGGTGACTTTAATATTAATCTTGTACATAAACAGCAAAGCTGCAATTGAGGCTTCTCATAGGAGAAACAGTCTGTTAGCCAATTATTTATCTAGCTTAACATACCATTTAATGATTCTTAGGAGGCCTTACAGTTCATCTGTTGTAAAGCAAAATCTAAATCCCTTTAAAAAATTAATCCTAACTTCCATTCATCAGCCATCACAGAACCACAGAATGTTTCAGGTTGTAAGAGACCTCTGGAGTTTATCTGGCCCAACCCTCTGCTTAAGCAGGGCTACTTAGAGCCACTTGCCAAGGGTGGAGAGTTCAAAATGTCCCTGGGAAATCAGTGTCAGTGCTGAGTCACCTTCAGAGTAAAATATTTTTCCTGTCAGTTTATTCCCTACTCTCCTGCTGGGCACCACTGAGTCTAGTTCTGTCTTCTTCACACTCTCCCTTCAGGTATTTATACACATTGATAAGATTCCCCCTGAGCCTTTTGATCTCGAGGTAAAACAGTCCCACCTCTGTCAGTCTTTCCCCATAGGAAAGGTGCTGTCGTCCCTTCATCACCTTCGTGGCTCTTCACTGTGCTCTCTCCAGTATGTTCATGTCTTCCTTACCCTAGGGAGCATGGAACTGGGAACAATACTCCAGACACGGCCTCTGCACAGCACGCAGGGTTCATCTCCCTCAACCAGCTGGAAGCAATGCAGCCCAGGATTTCCTCTCCCACAGAGTATTTCACTGGATTCAGTTTAACTTGGTGACCACCAGGATCCCCAGGCTCTTCTCTGCCACGCTGCTTTCCCACTGGGTGGCCCCCAGCATGCACTGGTACATGGGGTTCCTCCTCTCCAGATACTGGATGATGTACACACACATTTTTTACATTTTCAAAAATAAAGTGATAGCTTTGACGACCTTCTAGCTCATTGTTGAATCCTTCTAGATCTAAGCAACAAAATGGACACTATATTTCAATTAATAATTCATCTCTCATTTCGGAAAAAATATGTTCTAGGCTCAAAAAAAAGGTCCTAGCTCCCCATATACTTGTATTATAGTCAGTCTGGTGCATCCACTCTGGTTCCATTTAGCATATTTGAAGATCAGTCTACAGAGAAGCTGAGAAAACTTCTAAAGCTTAAAAAGTGAGTCAGCATTCAGATCATGCGTCTCTGATTGTTTGTATTGTAGGCTGAGAAGAGTAATTAGGATTGAGCCTTATGTAAGTAATGTGTGCTGATTATTGTTAGCTGACCAGTGAAATGTGAAGGACAACCTAGAAGTTGGCAACTGTGATTAAAACTGATTAGTTTGATTCCTGCAAAGAATAAAAAGAGAGTAGCTTTCTGTCTTCAAGCAGATTTGTACTAAAACCCATGTATAAGCATATAAGTTTTTGTGCATAAATAAATGGAAATATGGTGACCATAATTATGGTTGTTATTCCTTGACTGACTTTATATATCCTTCGCACACACACACTCTGTGTATTCTTCCAGTTTTTTTCCTAAACTATTGACAACTATTCTGAATGTGCTTTTATTAAAACAACCACTTTGAGGAAATTTCAAGTAGTCACACTTTTGTTTCTTGTCAGAAAACATATGATATGAGAGAATTGACTGGGTTTAGAACTTTCTTTACAAAAAATTCTTTTTCATAGATTGTAAGTGGTTTTGGGGACTTGAAAAAAACACAGAGTTTTTTCCACTGGAAAGATGCCGACAGTGCAAAAGAGAAAATTCCAGTTAATATTTTGGTGTTTGTAACCTGATAAAATATGGGAGTATGGTTTCAGTAAGGAATATTTGTAGTTGCTTTCTTTCATGAAGGTACTGAAGTAAGTAAAGGAATTTAAAAGGGATGGGAAAAGAATATGCAGATATTCCTGCAAAGGGATTTGTAGACAAATCTGGAAAATAGGAAAACTGTCTTGAGAGTTGCCCTCTAAGAGAAGCAAACAGTGGATTCTTGTTCTCTACTTTTAAAAATGGTCAATTTGACTTTAAGAAAGAAATCTTGTTTTCTAGATACTAGTCTCCCAACTTTGGTTTTTAATAATCAAATCTCCCTCAGTTCAGAGAAAAAAATGGAGAAATACTCTGAGATGTAAATGCTTATTAGTACCAGAATAAGACCTACCCCACACTTCAAGTACAATAAGTAGATGAAAGCAAAATAGAACAGAAGAGGCAGCTGTTAATTTTAATCTACAGTGAGGTGGTGATTGCATCCCATGATGCCGCACTGGGCAAAGGTGGGGTGGAACAGGTCCCTGCATATTCCGTGTGGGTCTGTGATATCGGACCACTCCGGCCAGTACAGTCTGGTACTGTGCAAGGAGACCTTTTTCTCACTCGTGCTGTTGGAAAGCACAAACACAAACACCTGAGAGCCGGATAGTTCACACGTCCTCAGGATACGAATTTTCAGAGGGCTCAGTTGCTTGGAATTCCAATGATGGTTTATTCTTGAAAAAGTCCAGAGGTGAAAGAGGAAGTGGGAATGGCTGGGGGCACAGGGATATAACCCTTTTGACCAATACGGCAGAAGGGAGGTCGGGGAGATACAACCATCCCATGGGAAAAAGGGAGGGCAGGAGCGAGGAATCATGTTGAAACCAATGAACACAGAGGGATTAACATACAAAGGTTACCATGGTTTTGGGACAAATCATACAAGAAACATCCAGGGGGTTTTAACTGTCCCACCAGTGTGCTTCTGATGGCTTGGGACTTCTCGGATTCTCATAGATAGTAGAAAACACTTCTACACAATGATGATTCAAGAAGAGTTGTGTAAAATGAAAACCAGAGAGAGTGAATCTTTAAAGCTATGTCCAGATTGTTAGCAAGATAACAAGTTAATAAATCATGCAAACAGTCAACTAGATAGCAAAAAAAAAAAAAAAAAAAAAAAAATTTAAAAAATCTCAGAATTACTATGTTTCTTCTGGTAAAGAACTACTTTTGGTGAAATAGATAAGTCACATTCTCTACTTTTTGTCTCTAGGGAATATGAGAAAGTGCTAACTTAATAGAAAGAAAATTCCAAGATGCCTAAGGACAGATTATTTATAGTCTACCTTGGAATCAGATTATTAGTTTGTACCAATGTCCCTGGTCCAGATGTCCAAGCACTGATAACAGGAAACAGTATGGTTGGTAAAGATTTATCTTCTCAAATGAATTCAGATTAATAAGTAATAGAATTTAAAACTAGTTTATAAGTGTTTATAAAAATTAAGTATAAATCTTATAATGCACTCAAAAGAAATAGATACCTTTATCTCTCTGCTGTTAAACAATATGTCCACAATAACATATTCATCAAAGTATGTCTGAGTACATCTACATCACACTTTATCTCATTGTTTTATATCTCCTACCAAACAGAAATAAAATCTGAAATAACCTTATAATTCTGCATTTCAAAATAATCCTCATAATCTGAATGTTGTCTGTTATTCCTAGGAAACATGCAGAATTCCTATATTTAATATTTTTTAATACATATATTTTTTTCAATTTTACATTCCTTTCACTGAAATATAGACCAGTGAAGAACAAATTAACTTCTGGAAAAGAGATAATCCTCAAATTCATGGCACTCAGTGTGATGAAACATACTTTAAAATTCTCAGAATAAGTCTATTTCTATATTAAAAGATTGAATCTATATATCCTTTTGCTTAATATAAAATTATGCACCAATATGGATTCTCTTAAATAAGCAAGGCATTAAGAGTTCACTCTAGTTACAAAATGGTTTGCGTATAAAATCACTTACTGAAGACGATATAAAATGGAAATCATAATAAGGCATGTTTGTTATCAATCCAACAATTAATTTTCCTGTTGTATGAATTCTAGATATGATATCATTGATGAACCTGATTAAAATACTGATTATGCATCAATAATAAAAGGAACAATTTATTATAAGTTAATAATCTAGCATCAAATATTAAATTTCATTATAATATTGATCAGATCATCCTTTATGTTATTTAAAGAAGTTTTCTCTCCCTCAGAATAAAAAGTTACAAGAGATAACACAGCTGGGTATTCTCTTACAGGGACAGTTTTTCTTTTGACTTTTAACATATTAAAATTTCCAAGTTATAATAGTAAGTTTTCCATAAATATATGCTTTCTGTAAGCCTTCCTTATCTTCATTCAAAAGACACCGTATGAAAATTGCAGATCACACTGCCAGATAATTACTTACAGAGACATTGGTGACATTTTGAATTATAGATATTGTGGATAAAAAGCATCCAGGACAAAGAGAAAAATAGAAAAAGATTATATGGTGGGTCCAGCATGGTGAATTATATTTCACTATGTCAGTTGTAGAAAGAGAATTAGAAGAACTTAATTTGGTTTTAATCCTATTTTTCGTTTTGAAACCACCATAAAATCTTTAAAAATCATAAGATTTTGCATCTATCCAAAAGGTCAGATTAAATCAAAAGATTGATGTTGTTCCATAGATACTTTCTGTCAATATTAGTTGCTTAGAAATAGATTAAAATAAAGGGGAAATCTCTGAAGGGAACTGACTTCATTAGTAGCCATTGGTTTTAAGCTACCAGTCACTCAGAGACTTCCAAAGCCAGTCTTTTTTTATTCTGTTTTGAATACTTCTGTACTTTCAGAAAGGATTGTTGCATCAATACTAAAATATATTTCTAGGCATTTCTGACTACACTGTACTGGTTTCATATTTGGGACCCTTAACAAGAGCCTAGATTTACTCTGAAAGATGACCTTTTTTGCCATTTCTTCTTTGCTGTCTTAAACCAGTTAATAATCCAAGCAAAGATTTTCTCGTATCCACTTACAGCTTCGTTTCCCATTATAAGAGTTTTATAATGGTTTTCTAAACCCAAATGCTTTATTATCTACATGTATAGCTCTTTCAAAGAATCCTAGAAAATCTGTGATGTATGATATCTCTCCTGAATGCCATGTTGTCTCTACCCCTATGTGAAGTTCTTACCCATGTCTGCCATTTCCCTTATGTACTCTTGCTTCTGCCAGTTGCTTGGAAGGCAGCCCATTAATTATGATTTTCTGGTTTACTCATAAAAAGTTCCAGGCTCTGCACTGATCAGAGAGGTCAGGCACTTTGTCAGAGCTGGGCTGGGCTGGTTTCAGCTCCTGCCTCTGGGTCAAGTGCCTGTTGCCTCCCCTGCCTGAGCCTGAGCTCTGTCAGTGCCTCCATGGGAATGGCGCCATTGTCCAACAAAAAGGAGCCCCTGCGGTGGCGGTGGGAACCTGCTCACTCTTAGCTGGGAACATCCAGAAAGAAGCTGCCTGGGGTAAAGAAATACATAAAATAATTTCAAGCAAGCTCAGGACAAAAGAGAAATTCTTCTCCCCCACCACACCAAATTCCATACTCATCCTTCCAAAGACCTCCAGATCTTGGTGTCATGTCTTGCATACTTCTCTTGTCTTCTTCCAGGAGCTGAGCCTGTCAGTTTAAGGATGCCCTGGGGTATTTGAGGTATGTGCACAGTCCCACGGGAAAGAGGTAGCAAAGGGATTGCATAACAGGTTTAAATCTGTCATTAATAAGGCTTTTATCTGTATTAATTTCATAGTTTGTATCACTGGAGTGTTAAAACATTAACAGTACTGCCAACAGGTTCCTAGTTGCATATATATGGTGGTTTCCTTTTGTTTGTAGTAAGGTTTTGAAGGTGGCAAGCACAGACATCAGACCTGTGACCTTTTTAAAAGCTCACATTGCTTATCAAACACTTAAATTCTCAGATACTTAGCTTGTTTAAAGATATAGCTCTGCTTCACAGTAAGCAGCTACGCAATTCCATATTTGAGTTTCCCTGAAATGTGATAAATGGTACAGTGTTGGAACAGATCTTGTGTTAGTTGCACTGTTTTAGAATTTTCCTTTCTCTCTCATGGAGAATATAGATAAACTGTACTTCTTTTAATTCATAATTTCATTTTTGTTACCCTTTTGAGTGAAGCTCTTTTACAACATTAACTCTGCATTTTTTATTTAAAATTTCCTAAATAGGCTGTGACTTCAGGTTTACCTTTGCTGCTGAAAACACCACGGTTTTTTCTCTCTAAAAAATCAGATCTGGTAGCTGAAGGTTTAAAAACTTATTACTAACTGTAACACTAAATGGAAAGAATCAAAGAGTGTTGCACAAATAGACGCTACAAAATCAGAGCTCAGAACTTTATTAGGTAAGGCTGATATCCAGAGGCCTTTTAAAGGCAAAAGAAGTAATGCAAACATGGATCTATTATCAGGTTCTGATTATTTTGATTCACAGGCCACTGTGGGTTTTCAGTGAATTTTAGTTGCTTGGTTGGAGGCTTTAATTATTTTTATATTAATGTTTTTTAAACTTATTAATAAATAGAAACATTTCCATGTACTCTTTGTTTCTTAAGATCACACCAGTGAAGTGTTTCTAAAGACAAATACCTACAAACAGATAGAGGTCCAATGGAGAATTTTCACTTCAGCTTTCTCTGATCCTTCTCTCCACTGCCCTCCATTATCCCCATTACAGTGATTGCTGCACTCAAACTGCAGTTCTAAGGACAGACTGTTTGCAATATCCTGCTGATATGAATGGTAGTATTCCCATTCCATTCATTTCACTACAGATCAAACTGTTAGATACAAGGGCAAACTGTTATTTCCCAACATTTTAAGTGTCTCTTTCCTATAGTGTATAGTTCTATTTCATAGGAAGTTTTGATCAGCACTTCAGTCTATGGAGAAAAGCTGTTTTGAAGACCAATACAACTCACACCACTTGTGAGTTACCAAAAGTGTTCCAATCTTTTTTATATATGTCTGCCTATCAAGATGGCACAAACATCAGGTTTACTAATTAGTAGCCGTAATGGCTATTCCACCCATAAAGAAGAAAAGAAAGTTTAAATGGAGTCTAAATTTGTCAATCAGGCTGTGTTATCACTATATCAGGACTTTGTTAATGCTAATGACATATTCTTATGTATCCATTACTTCTTTAATAAGTAATACAGAGACTAAATGGCAGCTGAGTAGCCTGTTGAGAACAATTAGCTCAAAGCAGATGGCACTACAAATACAATTCTTAAAGGCCCTTTTCTTGTTTGGAATTTTCACCTTCCTTGTTGATTTTACCCCCTGGGTGAATTAAGATCTTTATTGATAGATTTAAGATGTTCCTGACATTTGATTAAGCAAACTCATACTGAGACTGTATTAAATTTTAATATGTTTCAGAACTGAGCAGCAGTTTCTACTGGATGTTTTCTCCCCAAGTCTAGTGTTTAGTATCATATAAATTGTCTGATAGTTCAGCAACTACAAATCCTGAGTAAGCAGTACAAATGCAAAGACCTGAAATAATAACAGCTTTGAAACATTAACCCTAAGGGTCAATAGTGTTATTTCCAAATAGGATGGTTATTTTATAAAGTTTTAAAGAAATATGAGATGCAACTTCATTCAGCTGGGTATAGAATACACTAATATATATTTTTTTTAAGCACTTGAGTCTTCTAAATGCTGATCTTTTAGGAAGCACCATGCATTAATGGAGGCTGATAGACTTTCTTGGCATAGGGCACAGGCTTCAATATCATAGGTTCTAGACATTTCAATGCAAATTTGAGGCATTGTATGTATGTAAAGACATCAGTGAAAAATATTTCTCCCAGAATAACTGAGGCTTGAGAGACAAACCAGTGTCAGGGATGGGTCCATCGGGTTACTGCTACACTTAATGGGAGCCAGTTGTACTTAAGCTGTTTGTAGTTCTATTTCTGACACCCATTCTGGTGTTACATTAAGCAATAATTTTTGCCACTCCTTTAGAGAATGCTCAAAACAGATTTTATCAGAGGTAGATATATGGGGATTTTAAATATCATTTGCATACAGAGTATTTTAGGCATGCAGAATGGTTGACAGGAAGATTTGCAAAGTTATTAAGTACTGTCCTAAGACTGCCTATTTTTTTTTTTATATATAGCCATAAATGTTCCTTCTGGTTTATAAAATACAGTGCTTCATAGTAAAAACTAATATATGTATATACAGGAGTCTGTTTTTATAGACTTTTGAAATACATTTTATTGTATTAATGTTTAAAAAAAAAGAAGAACAAAGAAAGCTGATGACACTGCTCAGTAGAAAAAATAGCAAATGGAAGAGTGCTATATCAAAATGTAAAAATTGAAACAACTGTAGTGTTTTTCCCTTTAAAGAACTGTTTTTTGGGGGTTTTCAAATTATTTCACTGTGGTTTACTGATGATTTTCTGTGTCCTTCAGAACCTAAATAACTACAATTTCAGGTTTTTGCAAGGTACAACTTTTGGGTTGGCATTAGCCATGATGATCAACACCTAATCTTAATTAAGCTTCTTTTGAAGCAGTTGCAGAAAATTCACTAGCAAACTTCTGATAAATACCGGCTTGTGAAAATATAATCATGGCAATTTAAAGGCACAGGGTATTTTCAGGTAAAAGGTGTAAAATTGTAATAATAAATCAAAATCATATTTTGAACTATATACATTTGTAAAGCTGTGTTGTTCTAAGGTTGTTAACATCTGTGTTACTCTCCAGACAGTGTGTCTGTCTCAGTTTAGCCCACTGGAGGCTATGCTCCAATTGCAGTAGATTTCCTGTGACATTTTTCAGTCTTATAATCCACATTATTAACAAAATTTATGATGCAGATTTAATGTCTATCATCTAAGAAGTAGAAACTCTGTAAACATAATAACACAAATTTTAAAATACATAATTAATTTCAAGACCGTGACAATTACATGAACAAGAGAAAAAAAACCAAACCAGTGCACACTTGGTGAGGTGTGGTTGTACCTTGAAGGCAGGTAACTTTGGGATGGAGGTGTGTGTTAATATTACAATTAGGTTATAATGAACCAAGTTCATCCAAGGAGAACAATTTTTCCACAGCTGTTGGCTCAGCAGCCAGACATCATCTCCTCTCTCCCCTGGTTGACAGGTGCTCTGCACTACATCAGCTGCAAAGTACCATTGAGCTCCTCTCCCTGCAAAGATTTCCAGCAGAACTCGGCCATGGTGTCTCCACTCCACTCCACCCTCCGTTCCACCCCCCTTCATGGGTGCTTACATTTGCAGATTGTGGGTGTGGGGAATCATCATGGAATAGGTCTCAAGCATCTCAACCATATTCCAGCCAGGGAGTAACAGCTGTACTTTAACCTATAACCTCCATACTTGTGTTAGGATGTGAATATAGCCTCTCAGCTTCCTCTAAGTTTACCCTCAGACATCTTTCCACAGATAGGTGGCCAGAAGCATGACAATGATATAAAATTTTATAGATGTTTCAAAGTGAACACATTTAAAAAGTCTTCAGAAATGCATTAGAAACCAGCTGTAAAGAGGAGTGTGGTGATTTTCTGTAAAGGTTTTCTTTATGGCTTTAAAGTTTATTGATAAAACACCTTAAATAAAAAGTTAAGCTTATTTTGTTATGAGTGAAAAAATCAGCTATATAGAAATTGCCAACAAGATTTACTTGGTCAAAAATTCTAATTCATTTATATGTATGTAAACCAGAGTTTCAAATGAACATAAATATGTAGTATCATATTTTGCACAGAAGTAAGGAGTTCTGTGGCTTTATGAAATATCTGCAGGCAAGCTGTCTTTTTATGTGGGACAACAAAGTGAGCATTTTGCTACCTGACCTTGGAGGAGCAGCTTCTTATCTCTAGGAGTCTCTTTTTGAATCTTTCCTTTGACAAATCTGTCTAAAGTATAAAATCTGCAGTAAATACTGGTTTTAATATGACAGTTCATCCTCTCCTTTTGGCCCCTGTTTAAAACAGAAGCATCTCCTGTAGCATTCAATGAAGAGTGCAACCCTTGGTAGAATATATTGAGTGTGCATCTCTATTAGATCAGCCTATTGATCCTACAGGGAAATAGATCTGTAAAAGAGTTGCGGGTTAAAATAGTTAAATTCGAGGTCTCACTTTACACTTCTCCCTGAAAAGATATAGCTAAGAATGCTAAGAAGTGTTTTTTTGATATACACATATTTTGGGAACACTAAGTAATGGTAGAGCATATAACTTACAAATATTTATGAAGAGGACAAAAAAGCTCAAATGATGTTTTTAACTATTTTTTAGCACTTCAGTTTTACATATATGTGTTGTAACAGAATGGAATTAAATCTTTTTAATGATTAAGGAAATAAAAGGTTTATAATTTCAGCACTGTTCTTGAATTTTTGCTAGAATAGTTGGTGAGAAATCTGTCGTACAACCACTATAAAGTAAACATGCAAACATAATTCTTCTAGACAAACCTTATGTATCTCACTTTTTACAATAATTCAAATAATTGAGTAACATTACAAAGGTATATTTGATTAAATTAAAATAAAAATATTACCCAGACCAAACTTGTTTTTTCCATTCATGATGATTTTTGAAACAGCTCTGTGAAGACTGAGTCAATAGTTGCATTTATTTTGTGGATTTGTAGGTATATAAGTCTCCTCATTAATATATATTATATCTATATTTTTGTTCCATCAATATATTTTACTAATGTAATAAATTTATTTAAATTCTTACATGTATATCTTATATATGTTAATATTTTGTTTAAATTATTAAAAAAACAATATATTTTAAAGCTGCAAATAGAAATCTAGATGCCTACAAAAATCCCAGATAATTCACACTAAATTTTCACCAGCCTTCACCTTCAGCACATTTTTAGAGGGATCATTTCCTTTAGAGTTTGTGGTACTATTTAAAGCCAATGTTCATTGATTCATTTATTTTTTGAGAAAGCTTTTCCTTTAACTTTCATGATACTGAAGACATTGCATTGCCATTCACCTTTAGATATATTAAATAATATTATCTAATGAGAAAATGGGACCTTTGTTATTCCCTCAAAATGTACTTTGTCACTTTTAATATATCTTGATTAAATGGCAAATATAGCACAGTCTACTTCTGCTATCAACTTTTATTTAGATCACATCAAAGCATTGCAATCCCACCTAAGACCATATGGGATATAATCATCATAGCTAATGTTCTCTTAAACTTTCCACTGCATTCTGGTCAGATCTCTTCTAATCCCAGTTAAGCAAATGTCATACTTGAATTCACTCAAAACTGTTCCTAAAACAACTCTGGGTATTTGAGTAAAGTGCTGTATCTCTCTGAATTATCATGTCTGAAAGTATTTCTGGATTAAGCCTAAATTAACTGACCACTTTACAAAATGCAGGAAGCTTCCCTCTGAAATTGAAAGATATATCGTTCTCCACAAGCTACCATGCTCCTCAGTTAGGGAAGAATTTTCTGTAATAGTTTCAAATTCAGTTTGCGAATTGCCTTCAAATGTCAATTAAATGACTCTTATAAAACAAGTTACTTATAATAACAAATTATTGCTACTTAAAAAATTTTGTAAGCTTGTGTTCAATGACTTAATGTATATTTCTCATTCTACTTAGCTTCTTTTAAAAATATTATGGAAAAATTATCAGCTATCATTAGATGAAGTCCATAATAACAGCAAAATATTTGAAAGAAAGAATGGATAAGATGAAAAACAGATACAAGGTTATATTTAGTCTTACAGAGTTAGAGTATTAACCATTTTGAAATAGGTGTTCTCTAAGAATAGAAAGGTTATCTTTGCTACTCATATGCACTATATGGACTCTGTAAAAGCGACAAAATAGATTAATAACACCAGTTGTAACACCTTAGTTCTGAAGCCTGTGACCTTTTGTTAGACGCTTCTTGGCACAATAGTTCTAGGTAGCTGATACTTTTCTGAAATGGATTCAGGTGCTAAACCACAATTCTTGCAAGAATTCATGTGGTATGTAATTATTTAAATTTTAGGCAAAGACAGCAGCAGATGGAAATATTATAATAACTTAGTCTACAAGATGTAAAGAGAAAGCTTGCTGGAATATATCCACTGCTGAATCACCATCAAACACTCTCAAAGTGCAGAAACAGGATTTGTCAAGGAATGATCAGCCTAAAGTAGCAATAAATCTGTATGTTGTCTGCATAACAATAATATTTAAAGATGTTTTAAGTATTAATGTCAATCAGTGTAAACACAGATAGAAAGAAAGAATCTTAGAAGTAAAATTTTAAGGTGGATGCTAGGAGAGAATCAGACAAATCCTGTTAGTAATAATCAGCAGGATTTGTGTGCTTATCTTCTGTACTTTTTATATTGAACTAATTTGTTTTGTAATACAAAAAGTCTGGTAGAGAAGAGATGTACCAACAGTTTCAGATCTACTGCACAGGCAGAGATTATATTTTAAAGGAAAGTAATTACGGTCTGGGCCTAGTGCCTCTATGCAATCAAATGAATCTATATAAATAGAGTGTATCCTACACTCCTGTAATATTTGTGGTGGCTTTACACTACACATATGTAGTGAGTTTAGCACATATATGTACAGTTATTTTATTTAGACCACATTTATCCATCCTGAAACTTCATAGATCTGCCACAAAGAAAAAAAAAAAGACTGTTCAACCTGTCAGAATTACTATCCTGGTAATGCCTGTAATGTGTTGCAATATCAACAACACATTCTTGAGAAATTTTTGATCCTGTTGATTATTTAATTGCTGTAGATTGAATAAATATTTTTTGTTGATAAGAACATGCTTTCTTCAGAAAGTTCACTATGAGGAGGTGAATATCTGTTCCAGTGTTGTCCTCCATGGGCTGCAGGGGTCAAACCATGGTATTCCCTATAGACTGTGGGGGAATCTCTTCTCTGACACCTGGATCACCTCCTTTCCCTCCTTCACCATTGACCTTGGTGTCTGCAAGGATCTTTCTCTCACACGTTAACAGTCCTCTCTCACAATTGCTATTGTGCTGTGTTTTTTTCTTTTCCTTAAATAAATTATCAGAGACACAACCAACATCACTAATGGGCTCAGCTTGTGTGAGAGGCAGGCCCATCTTGGAGCTGGCTGGAACTGTCTGTGTTTGACATGAGCTTCTGGTGTCCTCATAGTAGCCATCTCTGCATGTTTCCCCTTCACGCACACACATTCCCTCCCCTTCCCCTCACTGCCAAAACTTTGCCACATAAACCCAATACATATTTTTTATGAATTTCTTTGCTCCAGAGGGTTGAGCTCATAAGTAGGGATAGAGGATATAAGTGGTGAGTTAGGAAATGATAGTTCCACATTAAATGACAGGCATGATAGGCAGAGATAGGGCCTCTCAGCAGTTACAGTGCCAAAAAGTGAGAGCAGGAGTTGCTGATCTTCCCATGACAGCAAATAACAGTATTTTCTACTTTCTCTCTCTTATCAGCCTAGTACATGGGATATTGTTCCTTCACTAGCGTCAAATGGTTTTATGGATTAAGCTGAGAAGTGGACAGAACTTCAATAACAAATCATTCCCAAACAGTAATTTCTCTTTTTCATTATCAGTGGCATACACTTGACTGACAGCCTCCATCTCAGCACAAATGTGTTCCCAGAGCTTCTGTGCTTTTCTCGGTACAATTCAAGCACACAACTTCTAAAGAATGAGACAATGTGAGGACAGGAATCTTATTTGGTTCCTTATTTTATTGAGCAGTTTTTCTGCCATAACCACAAGATTTGTACTGGGATCATTCACAGTCTTGTCTGTCAAATATCTTCAGGTGTAAATAATACACTTCCTGCTTGCTTCAGCTTTAGATATTAATTCACTTCACTGGTATGTTCTAAGCCTAATAAATATATTTTGTTTCTTTTCAGTTTAGTGAGTGCTTTCTAGTACTAATTTCTATTAAAATTTAGATATAGTAGGATTATTTAATATTGTTAGTTAAATTCACTAAGAGAACTGTACTGGTCTCATGTTTTTCCAATGCCATGCACAATTATACATGTTTGTTCAGTGGGGTTCTTACTCCCACTTTATATACAGATCATGATGTCATATGGTCTGGAATAGCCCTTTGGTCAGTTTGGATCACCATCTAGGCTGTGTCACTCCCAACCTCCCGTGCACTCCCAACTCCCTTGCCAGCCTGGCAGTACAAAAGGCAGAAAAGGCCTTGGCTCTGTGTGAGCCCTGCTCAGCAATAACAAAAAACATCTCTGCGCATCAACTCTGTGTTCAGCCCCACACTAGTCACTGGGTGTGGTGGTTTTACTTGGCCAAGTTTTTGCTAGTGGGTGGGGAGGGGCACAAAGGTGGCTCCTGTGTGTCCTGTGCGAAGGTTCTGGACGTTTTTCACCTTGTCCAGCAGAGCCACTCTCTGTTGGCTCTGAAAATGATGGACATGCTGCTGGCCAAACCTGGGCCAAGTAGAGTTGTTAGTTACGCCTCTGTGAAAACATATTTAAGAAGAAATCAAAACAATGGGGGCACGCACTTCTTTGTAGCCAGAGGAGGAGGAGGAGGAAAAAATATGTGAGGGAAAACAACATGGAGACACCAAGGTCAGTGGAGAAGGTGGGGGAGGAGGTGCTCCAGGCGCCGGAGCTGAAAACCCTCTGCCGGCCGTGGTGAAGACCATGGGGGGAGCAGGTGGTCCCCCTGCAGCCCATGGAGTCCAGGGGGGTGCAGAGATCCACCCACAGCCCGTGGGGAGGTGCCCATGCCAGAAGAACAGGGGGATGCCTGGAGGAAGCTGTGAGCCAGTGAGAGTCCCAGCAGAGACTGAGAGTTGCAAAAGCTGTGGACGAGAGAGAAAAGCCTTGCCCTCGGGATGGAAAAAACCTTGCCTGGGCTTGGGAGCCTGCACCTCGCGGACAAGCACTCGTGTTTGCAGCAGATTTCGGCCGGGCTGCTGCTCGTGAGATTGGACCCACGCCAAAGAAGTTCTCAGAGGACTGTCTCTCGTGGGAGGGACCCCATGGCTGAGTAGAGGACTCTTCTCCCTGGTGGACTGACCCTGACCAAAGGGAAACCCCCATACCCTGCCCCACCCCGGAGTTGTTGGTTGTGTGAAAGAGGGAGGGGGGTGAGCTGAGAAATGGTGTCTTAAGAGGGAGAGGGGTGAGTGGAGAAACAGTGTTTGTAGCAGATGAATTGTGGTGATGGACTGACTAAGAAAAAGCCCCATACCCTGCCCCCCACCCGGAGCTGTTGGTTGTTTGAAGGAGGGGAGGGGGTGAGCTGAGGAATGGTGTCTTAAGAGGGAAGGGGGGTGAGTAAAGAAATGGTGTCTTAAAAGCTTATTTTTACCTCTCATTTATCCTCCGACTCTGTTAGGTTAATAAATCACTTTGCAACTTAAGTCCCTCACCTGTTTGCTCATGTTTTTCGTGTGTCCCCTCCCCATCACTGCCTCATCTCAACTCATGAGTCCAGTATGTTTGTGTTAGTTTGAGTCCTCTCCTCTGCATAAATGCAGCAGGAGAGAGCATAGAAAGCAGACGTCGTAGGTCCCTGGCATTTGGCCAGGGTCAAACAACGACACTGGGAATGAAGTTAACTCTAACCCAGCCAAAACCAGCACCTTCCATCCCTTATTCCATACCATTTATATCATGCCCAGGTCCCACAGTATTCGGTACATCATTACCCACCACCCCTCTTCCTCTCCTTTATATAATACTCAGACATTTTTCCCCTGTTGAATTTGTTTAGTCCACAGCTTTGGGCTCCACCTGTTATGGTGGTCTCTTGGAACAGGAGAGGTGATGTGTGATGCATGGAGTTACTGGGCACCAAAGCCAGTGCAGGTCAAGTCACTGCTGTACTCAAACTGCTTATTGTAGGGCTTCTCCTGCGTTGCTTCGTGTGGTTCCTGTTCTATTAATTCCTGTGCCATACAACGTGTGTATGTATATGCCATGTGCCATCATGGCTTACAATGATTTAAAGACAAATCTATCACAGTCTCCACTGTTGGTCCTTTTGGCCCTGGTTTTATGGTTTAACATTGCAGTGAACTCCTCCCCTTGTCCCCAGCCTGACTGCTACAAGGGGCTCTTGTTATAGTATTAATATAGTCCACACCATTAATATAGTCCACATCATAGTCCTCCCTGAGCTGCAGGGGCCCATCTGCATCACCATGGTCTTCACCATGGGCTGCAAGGGAATCTTTGCTTCCCCTGCTCCAGAGTGGAGTCCCCCCCATGGAAGATAGTCCTCCTTGAACTTGTCAAACCTGGATCCTTCTCATGGGCTGCAGATCTTAGCAAACCTCTCCAGTGTGGGTCCCCTGTGATGTCACAAGTCCTGCCAACAAACCTACTCTACTACAGGAATCTCACAGGGTCACATCCTTCTTCAGGCACCACCTGCTCTGGCATAGGATTCTTTCATACGTCACAGTCCCTTCAACTCCAGTTCTGAAGTTCGTGCTTGTCCCATACAGCAGCACAGAAACAACAGCAGTTTCTGGCCACGTGCCAGCCCAGGCACATCGCCAGTCACTGTTATCAAAACGTTCTCAGGCACAAATCAGTGAGGTGATAAGCAGTACAGCACTACGGTAAGCAGTGGAAGAAAAAGCATCCGCTAACAAGCAGTAGACTCTAATACCCAGCCAGGAAAGTGAGGCCCATGGCAAGCAAAGAAGCCCGTTGAGTACTAGTTGAGCAGCACTAACAGATATTCAAATCTAGTACAACCAAATTCAGTCAAGTACATCCCAGTCACATCTGTCCTTATCTGAAACACTTTGAGCCCCAAATTGAATGCCAAAAAGGCCTTCATGATTTAACCCCAGCTGGCAACCAAGCTCCACAGAGCAACTCGCTCATTCTCCCAGCAGCCGCATTGGGGAGAGAAACAGAAAGGTAAAAGCTGGAAAATTCATGGGTCTAAATAAAGATAGTTTAATAGGGAAAGCAGAAGTTGTGCACACAAGCAAAGCAAAACCAAAGAATTCACTATTCCCATGGGCAGCCAGGTGTTCAACCCTCTGCAGGAGGGGAAGGGCCCATCATAGTAATGGTGATTGAGAAGACAAACACCATCACTCCAAACTATTACTGGGTGTGGCAGTGCAGAAAACAGAAAAGGCCTTGGCTCTGTGTAAGCCCTACTCACCAATAACAAAAACATCACTGTATTATCAACCCTGTGTTCAGCACAAAACCAAAACACAGCCTCACACCAGCCACTGTGAAGAAATTTAACTCTAGTTCAACCAAACCTAGCACAAGGTGTTAACGAATGTGTCACAACCTAAAGGGTTACCCAGCCTGCTAGTGATAAGGATCACAGATGTGGGTTCATGGGAATCCAGAAGACACAAGAGCACAGAAATTTTATTCTCTGAATTTCCCTACTTGATTAGACATTATCAGAAATACAAAAAAAAAAAAAAAAAATCACCACTGGCAAGTATATTTATTATTAAAAAAGCAAATACATATTCATATACTCAGAGATTTTACTATCAGCAATAAATAGTGTTGACAGCAATCAATAATAGCAACAATCAACAGTATTGCAGCAATTAATAATAGCAGGAATTGATAATTACAACAACAACAACCTATAAAATTACAGGTTACAAGAAACTTATCAGTAGTAAAGTGACTTATCAATAATATAACAGAAAATATTATAATTTACTTATATGAATATATGCAATAGCAAACTGCATTAAACAGATTTCAGAAGGGGTCCAAACCCAGGAAGACTCAGCTGTCTCAGAAGTGGGAGAACTAACCGAACCAACCCCAGGGGAAGTCCCAGAGGGGAACCAATCCATATCATGGAGTTTCGAGGCAGCTGGAGTACAGGTTTTGGTTTTTTTCAATTCAAGTCTTATAAGGGAAAAACAAAAATATGTGACTGTCATCAGGAGACAGCCTGAAAATAAAATGATGCTTTTCAGTAATTACACTACATAAAATATGGGTATTTATTATCATTTTTTCACAGATGTCTTTGATGTTCACATGGAGTCTGTAATACTCCTTAAGAAAATGAGAAACCTGGAATCCATTCAAATTATTTCTAAGAATAAATGTTGGCAAGGAGCCCTCAGAAATTTGTGGAGTGCCTCAGAAACACTCAATTTTTTAATATTTGTGAATCTCAACAGAGAAAATGAAAGAATTCTTCCAATATTTACAATATAATGTATAAGAATCTTTATTTTCATTAGACACGCCATGTTTAACAAGAAGAATATAACAGGAAATCTCTGAATCAGAGTTGAATGAATGTTAGAGGAGATTTCTTGGAAAAAGCATCATCATATACTTTCCCTGTTTTTTTATTGATTAATGACTCTTGCTGTCCACTGACAGACAAGAGATAATATGCTATATCTTTTTTAAGATACAATATGATCATTTCAATTCCACAGAAAAGTGCTTTAAATTCAGTACTAGTTTATTTTTCAATTAATGACATACATTTTGACTTTAAATTTTAATCTTAAGCAGAGTAGGACTAAAAGCACATCATAACACAAACTTAGCATTTCAAATTAAATTTAATATTTTAAAAGGGTTCTGAAAAAAATGAAGTGATTCTACAAGGATGAAGTGTCTCATACACACAAGCAGAATTCCATGAAGGAATACAAGATAGGAATGACTGGATAAACAGAAGGTTTGCTCAAATCAGTTTTTCTTTGCAATTGCAAAAAATAAAGCTGTATAAACCAAGACATGGGGAGTAATTATTAATCTGCTGGTAAAAATATATCCTCACCTGAAACACTTTGCCTACTTTGAGCGTAGCACTTTGGGAAGGAAGTCTGCTGGAGAATATCAAGAGACAAGCATTGAAAATGGCTAAGGGTGAGCCTAGAAAATGCTGTTATTAGGAACTGCTGTGTGGGTTTGTGGAGTTTAAAGATGACTGATCCAATTGTCTTCACATACAGAAATAATAGGTTTAAAAGGAAGGAATCAGAAGTTCATGATGGAAGAAAGAGGAAATAGGGATGATACACAATAAATACAATAGTTCATGTAAAACATAGATGTTTTGTAACTATAAGCAACAATAAAAGATGAATGTTAATAATTTTGTTCTTGAGCTCTTCACTTTTTGAGGTTTCTGTACACTGAACATAGTACTTCATAGGTCTGGGCTTGTCTTCCCAAGTGGTAAAAATGACAAAATGATTAGGTAAACCTTCCAGCCTTTACTGAACTGTTTGGCGATGATCAGAAGCAATATGGCACAAAGAAATTAAGTATCACATACATTCCCCTTTTCTTAATCTCCATAGTCTCATGATATTACA
Organism: Pardalotus punctatus; assembly: GCA_013400915.1. Classification (NCBI taxonomy): domain Eukaryota; kingdom Metazoa; phylum Chordata; class Aves; order Passeriformes; family Pardalotidae; genus Pardalotus; species Pardalotus punctatus. The sequence goes on along the minus strand of VZTX01006378.1, from coordinate 16,265 downwards.
AAACAATTTTATACAGAATTCTTTAAACATTCAGACTAAAACATCCCATCTTCATAAAATTAATCAAAATACTAAACTTCCTTCCAAAATTCAACATAGAAGATACTATCATTTCCCAGAGACTGCAGTAAAAAATTATATTTACTACATAGCCCTTACAGACCTAACCCTACTGGGTTCAGACTTTAAGGAAGTCTTAGGCAAATTATTCTGTAGTATATACTTTTAAATTACAATTTAATACTTAATTTCTGTAGAAGCATATAAAAAAATTCCTTGCAAATTTCTAGATCATATTCAGTCGAGATCGAGTAATGTTGAGCATTGTGATGTACTTAACACATCTCTTAACACACCTTTCTCTAGAGATCATTAGTGAGGGAAAATTTTATGACGAATTCCTTACCCCGGCTCAACTGGAAAAGTAAGTATGTGCCTCTGACAAAATACACACTTCCATCCACTTAGTCTTTTACCAACCATAACAAAATGACTACAAATTCAGAACAGGATTTTGAAAGAAAAAAGATCCTTGATCTTTTTAATATTTTGTGTATTTTTACTTAAGCATTGAGTGAAAGTTTAACACATGCTTAAGCAACGTGTTAACATAAGGACTAAAAGAGGAACCCTGAGGAATTTTAGTGGCGCTTCTTAGTTTATGCTATTCCTAACTCTATCATTTTCACTATAATTTGAGTATAAGCTGTGTTTTCACTACAAGTTATTTCACTGTTTTACCTGTAACTGAAATAAAATCTTTCAGCAAGAAAATGTTCAATAGAAACAAAAGGAAAAATATTGAAGTGAAGAGGATTGGTAGCTGCAAATTAAACTCAATTTATAAAGCTGACGATGCAAGGCTAGTTCTTATATATTTGCTTCCTAGTGCACATATATACAAGTTTTGAGAAGTTTATAATTTAGATAAAATATTTTAACTACATATTTAAGCCTTCAAGAGCATAGAAACACCAGAATAAGTGTATCTCTGATAAAAAAGATTTATAAGTTTCAATGTATGATAAACCTTAACTTTATATTCAGCATTTTGGATGTGTTAAGCCAAAAAGAAAAAAAAACAAACAATACAATGCAGCTTTATTGACAAGTATTCTGTGATCTAAATTTAAAATCTCAATTTTAAATTAACTAGACAAATTGTATAAAGCAAGTGATCTCACATTGTAAAAGGTTACCTCACGACAGAAGTATTATATTATAATTTTAGATATGAAAATTGGATATGAAAAGGTCATAGAAATACTTAAACATAACATAATCAGGTAATTAAGTCAGATAATTCAGATCATCATTGAATGATTAAAATTCATGATACTAATACCTGATTAAAATAAATATTTTTTGATCTCTACATAATTGCCTTCTATGGTAAAACAACTAGCTGTGTGGATGAGGGGAGTGATGGGGAAATGATCTGCCTTGATTTTAGTAAGGCATTTGTTCTGGTCTCTCACAAAGTTTTCTTTTTAATGAGCTGCTAAGATATGGACTGGACAGAAGACTAGCAAAATTGGTGGAAAAGTGTCTAAATTGCTGAACTCAAAGTGTGGTTGTTGTTAGCAATTCAGAATCAGACAAGCGGAGTTCCTTGGGGTCAATAATGTCTCCAATACTGTTAAATATTTTCTTGACGAATCTTAATGTCGAAATTGAATGCACACCAAATTTGTGGGTGGCATCAAATTGGGAATAGAAGTAAATGAGTCTGGACAGATGAGTCACAGTCAGTATGATCTCTGCAGGCTGGAAGGCAGACCAGCAAGAACTCCATAAGAACTAATGAAAAATAAATGTGAAATCCTGCACTTGGGAAGGAAAAATTATAATCTCTGTATCTAAAGGCTAGGGACTGATGGCTGAGAAGCAAATCAGATTAAAAGGTCCCAGGATTCCTGGGGCTCAATATGACTCAGAAGTGTGTCTTGGCAGCAAGGAAAGGCAATAGCTTCCAGGTGTCAATCTGAAAAAGTGTACCAGCAGACTGTGGGATATGATTATTCCACACTATTCAACATGTGGTATGCCACACATAGAAAAATAAACTGTCTTGATCCTTCTAGTTTAAGAGAGATATTGATATATTCATAGATGACTGCCAAGATGATGAGATAGCTTGGGAATTTATGAAGAAATGGTTGAAGGAGCTCGTCTGTTCCACCTTGAGAACAGAAATCTAGTCTGCTGCAGATGGAGGCGAACCAAACTCCGATTACACTCAAATAAAAGGCAGTTACAGAGAAGATGGATGAATATCTTCACAAGGATCCACAGTGACAGGACAAAAATCCGTGGCCACAAGTTGTATTAAGGGAAATTCTGTGTGAATATAATAAATGCTTCATTGTGACAACAATTAATCATTGTCATGTGTTGCTTGGAGAAATGATGGAACCTCTCTCTTCAGAAATGTCCAAGATTCAGCCTGGCAAGGTGCTAGAACAGGGCCCTGGAAAAACTAACTTAAGGATCTGCTTTCAACAGAATTCTAGACCAAATGAACCCTGGAAATCTATTCCAGACTAGATGTTTCTATGTTTCTATGATTCTACAATGAATTATATCCACAAATATTTGTTTTCAGGTTTTATCAGTACTTACTGTTCTTATTTCTCTCTTATAGAAGGATAGACACATTGTCAAATCTGTTGGAGAGTATTTATAGACCTATCAAAGAGATTTATCTTGGCTTAAAATGCAACAAAACCAATAAATACCTGATATATTATGAGGTAATATGGTTATTATTTCTCTGATCCATGTGGCCACACTAATTTAGAAGTTAACAGAAATTCTTTTGGTCCTTAGCATAAGCAGAATTTAAAATTGTTTACTATGACTTACACAGTTCAAATTCAGTCCAAATTCATCTAATTACCAAAGTTCTAAGACAAAACCCAAAAGCTTCTGCTTTTCAAAGACTGTTTAAGTTCTTGCAAATGCAGTCTAATAGCAATAGTGTACAAAGAATCTCATATATCTCATGTATCGCATATAGCCTGAAAAAACGGTTTTAAATGTAATTTTATGACGGAGTCACAATTTTAAATTTGTAAGAAACTCTGGAGATCCTCTAGTCTAAACTCCTCTATAAAGGAAGACTTACACCAAGTTGCTCAGGTCCAGTCAAGATTTAAATGTCTCCAGGGACAGAGATTACACAGTTTTACTTGGTTATTTGTTCCAGTGTTTGATCACTGTTATTGTGTCTTCTTTTCCTTTAGCTATAGTGGGAATTTTCCTTTTTGCAACTTGTACTTTTGCGTCTTTTCCTGTCACTGCACCTCCAAGGAAACTTCGGATGAGCATTTGAAGAGAGTGAGAAGATGGTCCCCTAGTTTTCTCTCCTTGAGACGGAAAAAAGACAATTCTCTGAGTCTCTACCTCTACACTGATATTGGAAAATGTGTTGAGGTGCACTCAGTCCCACTGTTGTTAACAAAGATGTCAAACAGAATTGGTCCCAATGTTGACTCCTTAATAAAGCCACTTATCATTGGCCTGCACTTGGACATCAAGACATTGACCATAACTCTTTGAGTGACACGATCCAGCCAATTCTTTATCTGCTGAGTGGTCCATGTGTCAAATCCATGCCTCTCCAGTTTACAGATGAGGATGTAATGCTTTACACAAGTCCCAGTGAATTGTGTCAGCTGCTCTTTCTTTATCTACCACAGCTACAACCCCGTCTTAGAAGGCCACCAAATTTGTCAGGCATGATTTGCCTTTCAAGAAACCATGTTGCCTGTCACTAATCACCTGGCTATTTCTCATGTGCCTAAGCATAATTTCCAGGAGGATCTGCTCCATGATCATGTCAGTCATCAGGTTGAGAGGTACTGGCCTACAGTTGCCTGGGTCTNGTGAATTGTGTCAGCTGCTCTTTCTTTATCTACCACAGCTACAACCCCGTCTTAGAAGGCCACCAAATTTGTCAGGCATGATTTGCCTTTCAAGAAACCATGTTGCCTGTCACTAATCACCTGGCTATTTCTCATGTGCCTAAGCATAATTTCCAGGAGGATCTGCTCCATGATCATGTCAGTCATCAGGTTGAGAGGTACTGGCCTACAGTTGCCTGGGTCTTTCTTTTTTCTCTTTTTTAAAAAATGGGGATTATGTTTCCCCTTTTCCCAATTAGCAAAATTTCACAGGGCTGCCACGGCTTCTCAAATATGATGAATATTGTCTTACCCACTTCCTCCACCAGGTCTCTCCAGACCCCTGGATGCATCTCTTCAGGTCCCATGACTTGTGCACCTTCAGGTTCCTTAGATGTTCTCAAAACTGATCTTCTCCTACTGTGGGCAATTCTTCAATCTCCCTGTCCCTGCGTTTGACTTCTGACTTGGGTAGTGTGCACGTGCTGGTGAAGACTGGGGCAAAAAATTTTTAAGTACCTTGGCTTTCTCCACGTCCCAGGTAAACCAAGCCTCCTATTCCCTTTCTAATAGGCCACACATATTTCCTTGTCATCCTTTTAACAGTGACATATCTAAAAAAGCNTACTTACTGTTCTTATTTCTCTCTTATAGAAGGATAGACACATTGTCAAATCTGTTGGAGAGTATTTATAGACCTATCAAAGAGATTTATCTTGGCTTAAAATGCAACAAAACCAATAAATACCTGATATATTATGAGGTAATATGGTTATTATTTCTCTGATCCATGTGGCCACACTAATTTAGAAGTTAACAGAAATTCTTTTGGTCCTTAGCATAAGCAGAATTTAAAATTGTTTACTATGACTTACACAGTTCAAATTCAGTCCAAATTCATCTAATTACCAAAGTTCTAAGACAAAACCCAAAAGCTTCTGCTTTTCAAAGACTGTTTAAGTTCTTGCAAATGCAGTCTAATAGCAATAGTGTACAAAGAATCTCATATATCTCATGTATCGCATATAGCCTGAAAAAACGGTTTTAAATGTAATTTTATGACGGAGTCACAATTTTAAATTTGTAAGAAACTCTGGAGATCCTCTAGTCTAAACTCCTCTATAAAGGAAGACTTACACCAAGTTGCTCAGGTCCAGTCAAGATTTAAATGTCTCCAGGGACAGAGATTACACAGTTTTACTTGGTTATTTGTTCCAGTGTTTGATCACTGTTATTGTGTCTTCTTTTCCTTTAGCTATAGTGGGAATTTTCCTTTTTGCAACTTGTACTTTTGCGTCTTTTCCTGTCACTGCACCTCCAAGGAAACTTCGGATGAGCATTTGAAGAGAGTGAGAAGATGGTCCCCTAGTTTTCTCTCCTTGAGACGGAAAAAAGACAATTCTCTGAGTCTCTACCTCTACACTGATATTGGAAAATGTGTTGAGGTGCACTCAGTCCCACTGTTGTTAACAAAGATGTCAAACAGAATTGGTCCCAATGTTGACTCCTTAATAAAGCCACTTATCATTGGCCTGCACTTGGACATCAAGACATTGACCATAACTCTTTGAGTGACACCATCCAGCCAATTCTTTATCTGCTGAGTGGTCCATGTGTCAAATCCATGCCTCTCCAGTTTACAGATGAGGATGTAATGCTTTACACAAGTCCCAGTGAATTGTGTCAGCTGCTCTTTCTTTATCTACCACAGCTACAACCCCGTCTTAGAAGGCCACCAAATTTGTCAGGCATGATTTGCCTTTCAAGAAACCATGTTGCCTGTCACTAATCACCTGGCTATTTCTCATGTGCCTAAGCATAATTTCCAGGAGGATCTGCTCCATGATCATGTCAGTCATCAGGTTGAGAGGTACTGGCCTACAGTTGCCTGGGTCTTTCTTTTTTCTCTTTTTTAAAAAATGGGGATTATGTTTCCCCTTTTCCCAATTAGCAAAATTTCACAGGGCTGCCACGGCTTCTCAAATATGATGAATATTGTCTTACCCACTTCCTCCACCAGGTCTCTCCAGACCCCTGGATGCATCTCTTCAGGTCCCATGACTTGTGCACCTTCAGGTTCCTTAGATGTTCTCAAAACTGATCTTCTCCTACTGTGGGCAATTCTTCAATCTCCCTGTCCCTGCGTTTGACTTCTGACTTGGGTAGTGTGCACTTGCTGGTGAAGACTGGGGCAAAAAATTTTTAAGTACCTTGGCTTTCTCCACGTCCCAGGTAAACCAAGCCTCCTATTCCCTTTCTAATAGGCCACACATTTTTCCTTGTCATCCTTTTAACAGTGACATATCTAAAAAAGCTCTTATTGTTGTTCTTGACATCACTCACCATATTTAAATCCATCAGGGCTTTAGCTTTCCAAACCTGATACCTGGCTGCTCAGACAAAATCTCTGTATTACTTTTGGGCCACCTGTCCCTGCTTCCATGCTGTGTAGGTTTTCTTTTCATGTTTGAGTTTGCCCAGGAGCTCCTTGTTCATCCATGCAATTCTCCTGGTGTTTTTGACTGACTGCCAGCTTTTTTGGGATGCATTACCCCTGAGCTTGGAAGAAGCTATGCTTGAATAAACCTTGAATATTGATATTAATGAAAATAAAATAATGATTTAAAAAAAAAAAACTTAGTGTTCATCGCATGCACATCACTACAATTTTTTGCATCACTACCTTAAGGTCCAATATAGTCAAATTAACAATACCTGTATAGTAGTCTGAGGGCTCTGCTCTGGAGTTCTTTTCTTTCCTATCATGCTATGCAATAATACAATGGTACATTAGGAAATAATTTTTTTGATGTGTTGCAACCACTGTTGGTTTTCAAGAGAGAAAAAGCTCAATTCACCAATAGCTTTCATAAATAAATCAACTCTTTTGCAGCCTGTTGTTACCTTGGAAAGGTAACACCTGCATCATCTGTCATCTCATAATCTCACAGCTGATAAAAGTTCATCTGGGGATCCACATTGCTATATCAGCTCCCAAGTACAGAAACCAAGCCACAGATTTGTCGTAAGATGCTGGTTTCCTGAAAAGGTAACCTGCATGAACTAGTTTAATCCTTAAAGAAAAGGTGATGGCCCAAAAACTGTCAGTTTAGCTTGTTTTAAATTTTAACATGATCTTCAGCTGAAAATTTAGATATTTTTAAATATCAGAAATTGAGTTATTGATTATGAAGTAGGAAACAAACTGGGAAAAGTGTAAAATTATAAACAAAAAGGATATTGGCATTCTATCTAGTAACTTCCCTACCTTTGGGAAATTACCTTTGAAATAAAGATTTTCAATTCATGCTATTTCTTCAACATTGACATTCTCTTGTTTATTTATATCCTTGTTTCCCAGTTTTTTTCTCTGCAGAAGGAATTAAGTTTCAGTGACATACATATCTTATCACAAATAATGATTCACTTCATTGTTTCCACCTCCCCTCTCCTGTATTTTCTTTATCTCTTGTGTTGATCTTTTTCCTAGACCTTTTTAATGTAAATGAAACATTTGCTACTTGGCCTTAGGCTGATTGATTGTAAATTAAAAATTCTATTTCATCAGGGGAAGAGGCAGGAATCATACACTATTTTCAAGACTGTTAGAATATTTTATATATTGTGATTCATAATTATTTACTTTACATAGATCCTGGGCAATTCAGAGTCTCCATAGCACCTTTACTTTTCCACTGGCATTTTATACTCTCTATTATTAACACACATGAAAAATATTAGTTTCAGAACACACTTTCCTAAGATGTCACCCCCATTTCTGCTCCTTTTTTGATTATTTTTCTGCATATCACAAGTTTTACCACCACCTCTTGCCAAAAATAAACACTATCAAAACGAAAAAACAGAAAACTTCATCAAAATTAAATATTCCCTGATGTTTTTCTGAAGCAGAATTCCCCCCTTTGCATTATTTCCTCACTGATATAACTGAGTTTTAGGAAGGATGTTATCTTCAAAACACTGAAAACACAACTCTAAATAAAAGAGGCACACCTGAGTAAGACAGTCTTAAGTATTCAAACAGTTCCATTTCTAAAATCCTTTGCTTTTCACACACTGTAGTTCTTGACTATCATCAACCCCACTCAGCCTTCACGCTAATGACTGATGAATGCCTTTTTGCACATATATAGCTAGTTCTGACAAAAAGGTATTTGCATGTTTTTTAGTGGAGACATCGGTGCCAAATTTTAGCCATTCAGTTTTATTTGAATCTGATTGGATAATATTCCATGTAAGCAAACACAACAATACTATTTCATTATCCTCACAAAACATTTTGGAAAGGTCTTCCTCCCTCTGTCTTTTCAGAGAGGCAGTACATTATGTTGTGCCACAAAATGTAAGATGAAGAAAACTTTCAAAAAGAAAAATACTTTCCTGATTTTTTTTGTTTTTTTTTTCCTACAACCCACAGTAACTTCTTAAAGTGACTGCCTGTATAATAATAAGACTTGAGTCAGTTGGCTAAACACAAGCAGTAGAGAAATTGAAGTGCCTGAGGATACCCAAAAGCATCTGATCAGGGCTGGAAAAAAATGGGATTTGCACTTTTCTGGATGGCAGGAAAGAACAAAACAGATAGGCTATCTTTGGACAAGCCCCTATGGTAGCAGAAAACTATGTTTAATGAAGTCCCCACCTTGTTGTCACCTCTCGTTGAAATAGATAGATAAATGTAGAATTCATCCTATGCCTTTTATGGAAATCTTATATTTTCACAGCAAAAAAGAATGAAGAACTATGCATGTAGTCAAGATAATTTTTGAGTCTAAGTAAAATTAAAAATTAAAAACAATTAAAAGGTTTTTCTTTATTTTTTAAGACCAGCTCAAGAAAGACTATATGACAGTGCAATTTTACTCTTCTTCAAGAAATCATTCATCTACTCCCCACCAAGCTCAAAAGTTAATATTCTGAAATAAATGAAAATGAAGAGACATTACTAGAGTATGACTTATCAATTTAAATATGTATTTCAAGAAAACTTAATTTGTATAATTCTTATCCATTTTCCATCAGTTTTCAAAAGGTTAGGGGGTTTTTCGGGTTCTATGGCACAATCTATAGTTCACTGAAACAAAATTGTGCCTTGAATTCTTTTGTGATAGCAAATACTGTGAAAAAATGTTTAATTTATACTTGTTTTTAGAAATATACTTTTTCTGTACTTTAAAATCAGATTCACATAAATGTTTGTTCTTTTCCATGTATCTATATTGGTGTTTTACTTGAGGTCCTTAGTCCAATATGGAGTCATTCTTTATTCCTTACAGAGAAAGTTCTTTGTGTGCACCTCTTGTTCTCCTGTCCCTTTAGAAACTCTTAAGTTCTATCTTGATTTATGTAGAAGGCATTATTCTTATAAACAGCATAACCAGTTCTGTTCTCTTTATCTGGCCAACAGTTTCTCCATATCTTTTAACACTTCAGTAATATCAATATTAATGTTTCTAGTGTATCAGTACAGGGGTTATGCATATTTGTTTCAAACAATATGGAACCATTTCAGAATAACACTGATCTCAGAAAGCACTGGAAGCATTTTTTTTTTTACTTTAATCTCGGAAAAACTACTTATCAGAAATTTGCCTATACTATAAATATCTTTGTGATTGGGGTTTTGGCCACATTCCGTAAAACTGCCTTTTCAGTCTTTTCCTTTACTTCTTACTATATTGTTACATAGTATGTTAAATTTCCAAGTTTTCAAAGGTTAAAAAAAATTTTAAAAAATTGTACCACAGAAACACCCCCCCCCAATAAAATAACAAGGGAGAACTGAAGGAGTGTAATATAGGCTGACCTAAAAATTTTTGGTTTGTATGAATAAAATCTACCTACATTTGTAAAAATATAATGAAAATCCAAGACAGAATCTTTGTATGAAAACAGCAAAGGAAACTGTTTTGAACTTGATAGCCTAATGACTCTGGTTTATAACTGCTTTCTCCTCTCCACTCTATTTCTTTAGTTACATTTTTTCCCCCTTTTAAAATTTTTTTCTATTTCCTAATTAAAGTGAATAAAATTTAAACAAAAAAGTGTTTCTTAACATTAAAAAATATTTCATTATAAAATATACTAATATCCAGCAGGTTTCTCTCACTTTTCGGCTAAGCATTGCATGCTGAAGGAATATGTTCCTTGTCAATATTAAGAGTCTAAAACATCTGCTGGACAAGAAATATTATTTTAAATATTTTTATTTATATTACATTACTAAGCCAGGTTTCACATTTCATGCCTTGGTGGTTTAAAAGTTGTTTATTGCTCTATTTTTCTTATCACAAGGGAACATGTTGAGACTTTCTGTCACTTATCTGTCTTCAAGGACTTGTGTACTGGACTTATGTAATTTTTTTTACAAAGGATACAATGCCTTTGTTTTCACACCACCAGAGAGCACTGTTGGATCATTAAGATTTGGCTTTTTTTCTTTGTAGATATTAGCTAAAGTAATGAGAACCAGGGATTCAAACAAAACTTCGCTAAATATTCTTTCTTACCTTGTGACAAATGTAACAAGCAGATAAGGCATAATAAATCAATTGGCATCTTTGTATTTATAGTTTTGCATTCTTCCAACATTATTTTCATTTAAGTAATAAAAAGGCCGGTATTACCAAGGTTACAATTAGTGATACACTTTGTATTATCAATTTTCATAAATTGTATTTTCCTCACCTGTCCAGCTGTGACTTGTATCACAGGACAGCTGCGAAAATCACTTCTGGTTCCTCATTCAGGGGAACAAAAACATCCCTTACTGCCACAGGGAATAACATGACATGGAGTTGAAGACCGTGCTGCAAAAATACCTCACCACTGTGCCAATCACAGGTGATAAATGCAACGGTCATGGCAAAGATCAAGGAAATTGTGTTCATCTAGAAAAAAGGTCACAGAGTCACCTTCAAAGGGTGAGGAAGAAAGTGATAACCCAGTCTTCTAATTTCACTTTTTTTTTTTTGAAACTGAGAACAACAAATCTTCAGTAGGTTAGGAAGTCATTCTGGGTGTAGGTATATGCACATGTGCCTATGGTAACATACACATGTATATAGCCTTGCATAAATACACATATACATAACACATTAATTTATTTTAAAATCTCTTAATTTTGCAAGGAAGCTGAGCACCATTCTCTATGTAGTTATGAAATGAAGCTTTGCACTAAATTGACCAAGCACAGTTTTGAGATTTTTTCATAATTCAAAAAGGAACCATTAAGTGGACAACAAAACTACTTAACTTCTTGGTATTAAACAATTTTAGCATTTCAGTTCTGAAGCCGTTTTTAGATACTGTTTAGGATTTTTCTAAGGGGAAAAAACCACATAAGGTCTTAACTTCTGCTTAGATTGAAAATGTTCCATTTAAGTGCTTACATGCATTTTTATTTTAAACTTGGTGTTTAAAAAATGTTGGAGAAATTGAAATTATTTCTAATGTAGCAAAATAAAAAAAAAAATTGTAGAAGATCTTCTAGAAAATTATATGTGTTCTAGGAAAAAAGTACTCTAGAAAGATACAACATAGTTTTCTTAAACCTAAACTTAATGATATGTTTTTTGTATTGAGGAATATTTTGTGAGAATTCTACTTATGGTTCTAGGAGAATATTACTCTAAAATTAATAATACTGAATGTCTTTGTTCCACCCTTGATTATTCATTTTAATATAAGGAAATTATTCTGAAATTATGATGTAATGACTGTGTTAAATTTTCTTACCATATTGAGGCTTGGATATTGAAATGCATAAGTATCTATTCTACTAATAATTTTTATATTCCAGTTGTAGCACACAAGACCAAAAAAATCCCGTTCTTTTTTCCTCAACATAGCTTTTAGTAAATTCTAGAATAAGACAGAGTACAAAACCATCTTTTACAGTTTCTGTAGTACAGGGTTAAACAGTCTTTTCCTTTTGATGCGTCTGCTAAGTAAGCATATTTCCTTCTCATCATCATAAAAAATCTACCCTGTAATGAGCTTTCTCCTGTTATCCACACCCAAGGTGATACAGACTATATTGAACTTACCTGAGATTTTCCATTGGCATGCTTGTTTCCACAATATTAATGCATCTCTTTCTACTTTGGGCTTTTATCAGATAAAATGTGCATTGGAATTTTTGCTTGGGTAAGGACTTCAAAATATCTATACATTCAAATGAGAAACAGGACAACAGTAATCTCCTTAACCTGTTTTCTTGATTATTGCGTTTTCTATTACTGCAGGTTTTTCATATCTATATCATGCATTATTTATATATAAAGTTTATTCTCATGCTTTAAAAATAAATAAAACTCAATGTACTGAAAATATGTTGTCTATAAATAACAGAGTAGAATCATGGAAACATTAAGGTTGCAAAAGGCCACCACCACCTCCCTGAATATTCTGTTATCCAATGCATTCTTGATGTTCAACCTGAACCTCCCATAGCATATCCTGACACCATTTCCTCTTGTCCTGTCACTTGCCACCCGGGAGAAGAGACTGAGCCCCACCTTGCTACGAGCTCCTTCCAGGTAATTGCAGAGACCAATAAGGTCTCCCCTGAGCCTCCGTTTCTTCAGGCTAACCACGCCCAGCTCCCTCAGCTAATCCTCACCAAACTTGTGCTCCAGAGCATTCCCCAGCTCCATTGCCCTTCTCAGGACACACTCCAGCGCCTCAATGTCCTTGCTGAAGTGAGGGGCCCAAAGCTGGACACAGCATTTTAGGTATGACCTTTTCTTGCTGTGAAGGTGATCACTGGAATAATATACCCAAGGAAGGTGTGGATAATTTACTGTTTGATGCTTTATAGAGAACTAATAGCTGTTGAGAACATATATTTTAATTTAAATACAGGATTTTCTTATGTCTACTTGTCTCAGGATTTTTACCCTTAAAAATCTTTGTGATGGCTACAAGGTAACAGGGGAAGCAGCAAGCAGCAAAATCAGCATTAGTAAAGTTATATCTGTAGTTCAAGAGATTGCCCTGTCTACCTCTTTCCAGATAAATCATAAAATTGTAAACAGAGATCTTGAGGTCAACAGAAATTTTGGTCAGTTTGAAGGATGCAGTTTCAACTTTTTGAATTAAGCAAAAAACCCCAAACTTGCTTCATGACATTTCTTTAAAAACCACACCCATCTGTCTTCAGCAGAGCTTGAAATCAGTAGTTCTATTTAATTTAAGCAACTGAACCTCAGCTGCATACACAAAAGTCATCCTTAAGTCTTATAAGCTATGATTACTAGATGACAGTAGTCTCTACAAGGAAGCCCAGTTTGGTATTTCTAAAGACAGCTCATATCCCCTGACAAGATTTATTCAATTTTTTGAAGTAATGGGCTATGTTTTAAGAGAGTTTAAATGTAAGAACAAAGGACTTTATGCCACAGGCTTGTCTACCATCTCCATTTTACCTTGTGCGATCACAGCTGGTTTCATGTTCATAACTCAGGTTTTAGCATCCTTCCCTAGTAATGACTTGTTCCAATAAGGTCCCAACTCTATAATGTTGTACTACCCTGTGGGACTGGTGAGTTTCTGTTATAATAACTTATTTCTCCATTCTGAAAATCCTTTCTCAGTAATGGCATTAAAATTAAAATTTTCTCCACATCACATGTGAAAATCAAGTATTAAAAAGAATCTTAATAAGTGCAATCATACTTTAATCCAAAACCATTTTTAGTAAAGCTCTTTAATCAAAATTCTTTCACAATGGTGGCAAAAAAATAGGACTAGATTTATGAACTTATTCAAATGACTTCACAGCAAAAATAGGTCAGTGGGGTGCAAAAATTCCACTGTTCTTATCCAGCTAACTTTGCCTTTTTGTTTGAAACTTTGCATTCATTGGGCACTTACAAAGTCTTAAATTAGCTTTTACTCAGTAAGCCACTTACATACTCCTAGGTAAAGACCTTCACACTGATTACAAATTCTGCTAGCTTTAAGCAATTATAATGGTAAATCCATTGCATTTCAGAAGAATAAAGGGATGTGTAATTTGCATTTGATGTAAAAGTTAAACAGCCTTTCTAAGCAAGCAACTGCACTGACCCTGTTCAGACATCTAAGTCTTGCTGAAGTAATTCCTGTGTGTCTGCTTGAGCCTGTCATCCCCTTGAAAACACTAAAACACATTGTCCACTTGTGTCTTCTGCTTTTCTTACCATCCGTATTTCTTCTATGCTCTAGACAAGAACAAAGCTTGTCTCCTTGACCATTTTAGAAATGTTAATAATTTCATATTGAAGTATAATATTTCATACAGAGAAGCATTGTGAATAAAATTTTAAGAGCATGCTAAAGTTTAAAAGAGTTTAAAAAAATGTTAACAATCCTTTATGTTCCTGTAGAAAGAAAAAAACATTTATTACAATATCTATGTTCTTTAAATTTTACACAGTGAAGCATTTAATTATAGGAATGCAAAAATTTCTATAACTAAAAAAATCACTTCCTACAAACACTGAATAAATGAACCCTAGTAGAACAATGAAACACTCCCATTCCTTTAACTTCTCTTTTAGGTTGAAAACCTTTTGTCTTTGAATTTAAAGACATTGTATTCCCATTCCTAGTGCAATTCTTGCTTCTGTAAGTTGTTATAAATCTTCTGTACGATGCTGGGCAGCAGAGAAAAGCCTAAAGGAAGCTCAGTAACCTAAAATAATGTCTTCATGAAAGAAAAAATTCATCTTACAGATTAAAGTATGCAAAAATGCATAGCTAAACAGTTTATAAATTCAGTTCTATAGCTGTCACACTTCCTTTAGACACAGTTAAGGCTCACTACAGAAACATAATATTTTACCCAGCTAGAACGGATCATATATCTTCAATAACTCTTAATGAACTATAAAAGGAATGTGTCTGTGATTTGTCTTAAACTTTTGATGAATTAGAGACTTATTTCCTTCTTTGCATGGACTATTCCAGCAATTAGTGTACATTGCTGTTGCCTAGTCACAGGATTAGTTCAAGGGGTCTATGAAAAAATATTTTGTAAAAAACATCCAGAATACTGTAGTTACGAACTTAAGGGACGTGAAATAAAAGTCCCATTTTTGTTAGTGTGCTGGATTTGGCTGGGGTACAGTTAATTTATTCACAGTGGTTAGTATGGGGCTGTGCTGAACACAGGGTGGGAAATACCTCAGAAGAAACTTTTTCAGGATTGCCACTGAGTAAAATTATTTTGTTAAAATATTTCAGATTGTTTGAATGACAATAGTAAAAAACTATCATAAAATTGCTATATGAAGACTCATTTTATCCCAGTTACCAAACTCACATGATCATGTTGGCACTACTTTTAATGCCACTCTTCCTCTTACCTCTTGTGTTGCTCCTCATACCTCCTAAAATATTTGAGGAAAGAAGATAGGCTGTCTACCTAAACAAGGGTCAGGATACAGCCCTCAGAGGCAGATATCTACTCAGAAAAGACAATTCTGAATACCTACATGAGCATAAAATCTATCATCCATGAATATTTTAGGCTTAACTGTCTTATCCAATGGTCCAGAAAACCTCATATGCGCTCAAAGAGGGTTTCCGTCTCAGACCTAAGTACCAGACACTCACTGCTGATGATATTTAGGTGGCAAAGGTTTCATCCCTGTGTTTTCTCAAGTTTATAAGAGTGTTATCATTTGAGAAAAGATATATTTTTAAACATTTTTATGATAGTGTATTTTCTGTACTCTGGTAAAGCAACAATCTGTTTAATACTGCAGAGAAAATGGAAAAATCTACAGCCAGCAAAGTCTTCATTAGGAAGATATGGATTCAGACCCTGTTGACCAAGCTGGAGAGACCACTCACCTAGCCCATGGCAATTTTTAACCTCTAATGAAAAACTTTGATGCTAGTATGTCCTCCTCATGTGGCTGCGAAAGAAGCAAACCCGGGGGACTATCCAGAGGGAACCAAATGTGTGACTTAAGGCTCTACATGAAAAAAATGACTACAGCCTTTGGGTCTTATTTCCCAGAGATGTTTTCCCTCATTCTTGTGTTGGTGCCAAAATCTATTTCAGTGCATATCCTGTTACAAACATTTTGGTTGTCAACCACTGTGAATGTCAGTGCTGGAAACCTAGATCTCACTCTTCATTGCAACTTATTCACTAGGACTGGGAATCATTCTTCCTAAGCCAAGATTTTGACAGCACAACATTGTGCTATTTGGGTTCAGTGTACAGTTAGATTTTTATAATGTAAAGAGATCATAAATGTTCCCAAGAGAGATACTAATTAAGAAGACTTAGCTGCCAGAATAGACACACAGAGAAACCACTGTATTGGTGAAATTTACGTTTGG
>VZTX01006376.1:0-28772 GCA_013400915.1 Pardalotus punctatus | reverse complement strand
CATTTTAGCTGTTAATCACACAACAGTCCATTTTAGCTGTTAATCACACAACAGTCCATTTTAGCTGTTACTCCCACAACAGTCCATTTGAGCTGTTACTCACACAACAGTCCATTTGAGCTGTTACTCAGACAACAGTCCATTTGAGCTGTTACTCACACAACAGTCCATTTTAGCTGTTAATCACACAACAGTCCATTTGAGCTGTTAATCACACAACAGTCCATTTGAGCTGTTACTCACACAACAGTCCATTTTAGCTGTTACTCACACAACAGTCCATTTTAGCTGTTACTCAGACAACAGTCCATTTGAGCTGTTAATCACACAACAGTCCATTTTAGCTGTTACTCACACAACAGTCCATTTTAGCTGTTAATCACACAACAGTCCATTTTAGCTGTTACTCACACAACAGTCCATTTTAGCTGTTAATCAGACAGACAGGCTTTGCAAAGGCAACAGTCAGTTGGCTGGAAATTCACTTTGGAACTGACACAGAAGCAGCACTGGATTTACCAAGTTGTATCCTTCAGTTATTTAAGCCAGAACTACAAGAGTACCCTTTTCTAGTATTTTTTTTTTGATACAACAAAAAATTCTTTAGGTGTGCCCTTACTGCCACTGAATTTAGACTTTTAACACCTATGCAATCCAACAGACAAGACCTTCCTCCACTCTCACGTGTTCTCATAAACGTGAATTTCCTCTCCCAAGGAGCAGCAGCCAAAGATGCAAGGAATGAAGTAACACCATTTTCAAATGGCCAATAATCACCTCCCCCCCCTCTTCAGACAGTTTGCTGTTCTCTGTTCTTGAAACTCTTTTCTTATTTCTGTAGTTGCATCTCTGCAATGAAGTTTCTTCCTTAAAGTCACAGACACTCCCTCGTTCTTTTTAACAGAATATGTAGGGCCCCTTAATATTTTTGCTGTTAATGCTTTACACAATATTCTCACCTTTAAAGTTTGGTTTACAAGCAGCTCAAGTTTAAAGAGCATTTCCATTAAATGGCAGCCCTTTATAAGCAGTGACAAAGTTTGTTGAGGGGGTGAGCATCTGTCAGCATGATATTAAAATCTCTGGTTTTTCTCCTGAGTACTTTAAAAGGGAACAATTTCAAGACAACAGCAAAACTCCATGAACCAAGGTGAAGAAATTCAGAATTGCATGTAAAGCTGGATTCACTTTCAAGCAGCATCCTCTAGCAACCTTCGGTTCACTATTCAACATTACTTTTGAATTTATGGTTTTGCTTCTTATCCCAGATTGCTCCTTCCTGCCAGATAAACAGGCAGGATCTTCATATCACAGCAACGAGCATGCAAAAAATGGAGCTGAGAGAACTCGTGTGCCTTTTTTCTAAGTGCCACTCGAACTGCTACCCCAGCCTCGTGGTGATCTTGCTTCTGAAGTTCACACAACATGACAATAAAAGCATTCGGGATCTGGTTTCAAAAGATGCTTTTTACCAGGCTACAAAGCAGGCAGGACAAACATCAACTGCTTTATGGTCTGTTTTTTTGTTGATGTCCCGCTGACTCCTCGGTGATTGGGTTTTTCAGATCGTTTGTTAATTGTTTCAGCTTTCAAAACATTTCTTCTGATCTGAAAGGAAAAAGAATATGTATTTAAATAATAAAAGGAGAATCCAGAAAATCGCCATCCCTGCATGCAGCTCCAGGTCAGCACCCTGGGCTGGGTGTTCAAGATCCCGTTCCCAAACCTCGGTTAGGGCAGAGCTGTTCCAGAGGGGATGGAGCAACCCCTGGAACAGGAGCTTTCCTTCCGAACAGGAAAGAAGCCTAACCCTCAAAAAGGTAAAGCCAATATCTGCAGTATTTTCTAGACTTGGGCATTTTCTCAGAAGTGAGTTAAATAGGAGTGAGAACTTCTGGCTCTACAGAAAATCCTGGCACTTTGAAAGGTGGTGGATTATTCCCCAGTCAGTTGTAGATGTGCACACCCCAATTTCTTTGTTTAATCGGGAGAGAACAAACAAAAATTTAGCCTCAAAACAAAACAAACAAACAAACAAAAACAAAGTAGGAAAATATGCTGGTCACACAATATTTAAAGTTCCTGCTAACTTTATTTTTGAGAGTGTGCATTGCCCCACAAAATATATAGACTGTATCTTGGTAGTCTTAGGGTGCAATATCCAATATTCTTTAGATTAAATATCTTCAAAACACTGAACAATCCCTGTCAGAGCAGTTTCTTTCACTCATTACCACTGAGTATTAGATTAACTTTAACGAGTCAGCACCAATACTAGTAGACTTCATAAGGTTGAGATGTCACCCTTCTCTGCTTCAAGGAAATCTGTATTTAAAGTTACAGACAGAGACTGAAACTAGAAAAATTTAAAGTCCTGCACCACCAGACTATGACTCCTGTGGTGAGCCTTTCTAGAGACCAGGTAGACAGAAAGGAAAAGGTAATTTTTATTCTATTCAGAACAGAGGAATCATGAGAATTGTGCACTTCCTCTTTTTTTCAGATGAAAAAAGCAGCTTTTGAAAGGATCCTCTGGAAGGAGCTGCACTTGCCCTTGCCAAGGCACATCAGATCCACGTCACAGCAGACTCCAAGCTCAAGTTCAAAGCTGCAGCTCTGCTCTGCAGTGCCACGAGGAAGGAATTCTCCTCCCTCACCTCCCAGCTCACAGCTCCCACAGGGACTGAGCGAGACTGAGTTTCACGTCTAAGGGATCATGCACCTCTTTCCTCCACCACTGGCAGAAAACAAGTGATTCTAGAAAGTTTACAGGAACTTTCAAGATGCAATAGTAGCTTCAGCTAAAAGAAGGGAAAATAAATCCATCACGGAACTAGATAGTTCAGTTTGGTGCTGTAAAATTACCTCCAAGCTATCTTGATCACACACTCTCAGAGTCTTTTAAAAAAAATTTAAAAATTGAATATTATTCTTTTATACCTAGGGAATGTGATTAAAACAAATTAAATAACTTGCACAAGGACATTGAAAGCCTGTGTAATGTCTAATCTGGGTTCTACCTTCTGACTACCACTGCTGAGCCTTAACAACTCCCTCTTCCCTCCACAAAGCTGCAGGCTTCAGCAAACAAAGCATTCCTTACAGCTAATTGGTATTACATGGAAACTCAACTGCTCTTATTTACAAAACTACAGATTTATGTCAAGCAAAGCCAATTATGCTTAATGTTTAAACTATTGCAGGTGCTCAATGACATTGTTGCTAGGCAGTAGAAGTGAAATTGCTCTTTTAATGCATCTTGTTCCAACTGGGAGCATGTGTTTTATCATCAGTGCAAACTTAACAGATGGAGATCTTAATCCTCTCCATCGAGTTTTCTTCAGCCCCCCCGCACACAAAATGGTGTCCTGAGCATTCCGACTTAACTGAGGTGCTCTGTGAACTGGCTGGGACTTGAATAGCTGCTTTCTTTTTTTCTTTTTTCTTTTTTTTTCTTTAAATAAATTATTTTTTATGTCTGTACATGAATACAGTAGAAAACACACATTTAACCATTAAAAAGACCCCCCTAAACTGCAGCAGCAGTAACCAGAAATCCCCCTGGCTGTTCCAGGTTTTCAGTGACCCACGGCACCTTGCGGGTGGGCTGTGACCAGAGCTGCACAAAATCACTTCTGGAGCCAGGACTGGATCCAGAGCGCCTTATTCTGATTCCAGCCGGTGCTGGGGGAAGACTTAGAAAGTTTAGGCAGCAATCAAACAGAAAAGTGAACTGGGATGTTCCTGGTCACTCCCAGTCTCATCTGGGAGGTGACATTTTCCACAACACATTTCAAAACTATAAACTTTTATGGTGAGGATTAAAACATGCTTATCTTAAATTTACTTTGTGTAAAGCAATCCAGAATGTCAACAGGTGACCTCAAACACAAGCAATCACATCTGAGTGCTTTGTTCCATCCCATTTTACCTTAAAATAGTTTCTTCTCCTCTTCTTGATGTGAATGGTTCCAAACTGCTGTTACTTTTACAGTTAAAAAATAAAAAAAATTATCACTAGGTGTTAAAAGCATCTCCAGCCCAATCATATTTACTGGCCCAAATCTTAAATTTTACCCTTTTATTACCTAGTTCTTCTCCTTTTGTGTACAAGCCTCAAATGCACTGACAGCGCTCACATCCCTCCTGTCAGCAGACCCCAGCCAGCATTTCTGTAGCTTTTCTGTGCAGGGACAAAGGTCAAATATTCAAGAATTTCTCAGGAAAGAAACTGGTGTTTTTCATGGCTTAAACCTGGCTTTATTGCGCTACAAATACAATTTAGAAAATAATACCTTACAAGCAAATCACTGTCAGGTATCACGGATAGATTTACTCAAAGAGGTGGAAATTAGCCTGCCTGGCACTTTCCAGTGCCCTCAGCAAACAGATCCTTCAGCCTTTTGCTGCCTCCCCTCTCCTCTCCCAGCCCCAGCCCCAGCTCAGCGTTTGGGGAATGGTCCATCCTTGCTGGGAAGCGCCGTGTTCCTGCATTTTTCTGCCACCAAGCCAAAGCTGGGGCACTAGGTGTGGTTAATGGTGCAGGAGGGATTTCCTTTCGCAGCTCCTCCGTGGTTTCAGCTCACAAACCGTGTCCCTTCCGTGCCTGACACTGTTCACGCAGTTTCTTCTGTGCTGGAGCGTTCCTCAGACCCAGCAAACACTGACTTTCCTGTCCCTGCCCTTCTGAACATCCCGACAGCAAAGCGCTCCTGGGGCTTTTCGGCTTCGCTGTTTCCTTAGCACATAAGGACCCCACTTCTGTCATCACCCTTTTTAGTAATGAGACTTCTAAAAAGAAATGTGAAGTTCTAGATTATCATCTCTCACAACACCAAAACCTGCCCATTTTGGGAGTGTTTAACCCTGTGTAGAATTCTAAATTGGAATGCATTTTACCAATAATATTTCCCCCCCCAGCTCCAGCTGCATCTCCCCTTTTCCAATCTTCTTTTCCTAATTCCCTTCACCCCCCTTCAGCTGGGCTGCAATTCATAATTTTGATGTTAATATATTCCAGTCTCCCGCTCTCCTACCAGTGATTTTCTTTACACCATCCTTTAGGAACAGCAAATCTCCCAGCGCTGCTGCCAGCTAAGACTCGATGCCTCAGCATCAAGGTTTCATGGCACACTTCATGGACTGATGACTGCTGTGCTGTTTTTTGGGCATTTTTGGTAGATCCCACAGCAATTCCCAAAGAAGGCTGATGTGCCTGTGCCCATGGTACTGGCAGGGAAGCTCAGCAGAGCCTGCTAAGGCCGGCAGCTCGATGAGCAGGAGCCAAGAACGGCTCACAGAACTCCCACCATCACAAACAGCCGACACCACCACACTGCAAAGTTACTTGTCAATGATTCTGTCACAAAGGAATTTGCTAAACAAACCTTTATTAATTTTTAACCATTCCTAAGTACAAATATACGTGATACCTTTCTATCTATTGCCATACAAAGATTAAAAGGCTCTCTCCATCAGCCGTGGCAAGCAGTGAGGTTTCCGTGTCCTTGACGTGAATTATGACAGCGCAGCCTCCTGCAAGGCCAGATCCTATGAACTGTGCTATTTTGTAAACTTATAAATAACATTATTATTCACCAGGTAATTCAGAAATACCAGGACAGAGTTCCACTTAAGTACGCTGGGTAATTCATCATTAGAAAGCTGGTGGATAACACAATCAAAATTTTGGCAAACAAGGGGGAAATTTTATCAGCTTTTCTCCACAGGAGACAAAATGGGAGAACTTTCCAGGACAGTGTTATAATGCTTGATGGCTTTTTCATGCTTCAGAAGTTTTTCTCCTGGAAGACTTCCTCTGAATTCATTGGTGCAATCCTGATGCAGATTGTTGTACCTGGGGGAGACGATACAGAAGGAAGATAACAAAATTATCATCCTTTAAGATATTAGCTTCACCCCTTGTTTATTAGACAATACTTTGCAGGTTACATTGCCTTCTAGGCAACCAAAAAAACCAAAAACCAGGACAATGAGATGCATTTTCATAGAACCTTTCAGAACTTCAGGATGAGAAGAGTCAAACTGGATGCAGATGTTAATAATACCTGTACTATGCCTTTTAAAAAGAAATAGTAATGAACATGCTTCTTTCCTCAGAGAAATTTTAGTGTATTTTTTCTAATTCACAGTTTTAAAGTCTGATTCCCCCCCATGCCTAAATCAATGTTTATCTGAATAGTCCTCACTCTTTCTTCTCCCCTCTCAGAGAATTCTTATTCACCAAAATATGAAACCATTACAATTGATTTAAAAATACATATTTCTTGTAAGTTTTGGTTGTCTTATTGAAAACTGAGGTACCTTGATTCTGCAGTGAAATGTTGACTTGAAAAAATTGTTTAAAAATGTTTTCTATTTTTAGGAAGATTGGAGGTCGACAGACTTCATCATAAAACCACGCTAAGCTGTGGCAATTTTTTAGTTTTATTTTTCAGTTTAAACCAGTTTTATGGTAACTGACAACCAAAACCTCTCAGTTTTCAGCAGTAAATGTCACAAATGAAAATTTCAATTTACAGAAGAATGAAATCCCATTTCATAAGAGGAGTACAAAGTACATGCAGGAGAAATATTTTTAGTTCGTGTTCAAAAGAAGAGAATCGCATTGGAATAATCAACAAGGTGCTGCGAAGTTGGTGCTGTATGTAACAGAAGCAGCAATATTTCTGTCAAGGGTTCTCAAAGTGCAAGGCCCTCGGGAGTTTTCTATCGCTGCCATGGGCACAGCCCTGCTCCAGCAAGGATTCCCAAGGATTTCCATGGAAATGCCTCTCAATGCCCGAGAGCAAACGCCACTTGCTCGTGACCCTTCCCACTCGTGGTGGCTCAGGGCTGCCCTCCCTGTCCTTGACTTCCAGGATTTCTCATAATGCTGAGAGCAGAAGGTGAACTGGGATTAAATGCTCTGCAGGTGGGAGTTCCTTGCATTTTACAGGCAAAATTCAGGGATTAAAGCTGGGCTCTACAGGTGGCATCAAGCTGCTCCCGGGAGGGGGCTGAGAAATTCTGTTTTCTCCAGAAGGAAGTTGCTTTATCCCATGCTCAGTGGAGCTCCAGGAAGTATCTGGGGGTTGTTCTGTTGGAACTGCTGCACCCAGCCTTACCCTGCAGCGACCTGCTGCTTTCTGCTTTCCCTGCACCCTCTGCCACTGTCCTGCACTACATGGAGCTCACTGGGAGACAGCAGAGTGTTCGAGAAGTTCATACAAAACCAAGGCTAGGGGAGGTCAGTTCCATGGCCAATATATCTTTGTGCTCCCATCTAAACTCCATGCCAACATTTTACACCCTTTATAAAGAATATGATGCTTGACTTTAAGGCTTTTTATAGTAATAAGACCCCTTAACCATTAAAGGCTAATTACATCTGTCTTTTTTTTTAACATCACATTTTCGCTGTCAAATCTCTCTCCACATGGGATCTATCACACCAGTTCTTCATTACACACTAGCTTACAGATTTTACAAGAATTTCTACCTGCACCTACACATGAAAGATCAAGTTTTCATTGTCTCACACATACCTGTGTGCAATGGTCCAGAACCCCAGGGTGTTCACCATCATTAAGGAAGCCAAGAAGAAGAAGAATCTCTCCAATTTACCTTCATGCAGCAAGTGTGGAAACCAGTTGCCTAGCAAAGCAGACATTGGCAGCAGAATTAGTTCACTTTGCAGCATGAGACGTGGCTCAGGTGGAAGGCACGGAGGGAACTGAGTTTGACACAATCCCAGCAGCGGCCTGAGCGACTGCCAGACTCCATCCTCACAGCAGGAGCCTTGAGCCTCCAGGGGACTTTGGCTCTCGCTTTGTGGAGAGGCAGTAGAGACCTAAAGGAGCTAACGAACCTCCCTAATAAATCTGAAGAGAACTAGAAAAGCTCATCCTGCACAGCCACTGCTGGAAGGGCTGGGCTGCTGCCTTCAGCTCTCCTGGGATGAGGAGACAAGCACTGCCATCAGAGCAGCTCTCCCACACTCCTCCACACTCCTCTCCATGCCACATCACCTTTGTGCTGGGAGCGAGCAGCAGCAGCTCCCCTGTGCCTGCTCCCTTCCCTGGCAGCGTTATCTCCGTTCCAGTTTTAAAACCCGACCACCTAACGCTGCCTGAGCCCCTGGGTGCTGTATTTCATTTTAGTAGCTGATAAACTTTTACTGCCATCACTCACAATCGGGTAGGTTTTCATTTTGCATCCCCCAGGGGCCGATGGAAGGCAGAGAGAGAACACGCGGCTCTGATGAAGGAGCGAACCCGCGTGGGGCCGTGCCCGTCCCGGCGGAGCTCGGAGCGCCGAAAGCGCACCCGGCTGTTCGGGCACCGAAACCCCGGGGGATGCTCGGGCACCGGAAGCCCCGGGGGATGCTCGGGCCCCGGAAGCCCCGGGGGATGCTCGGGCCCCGGAAGCCCCGGGGGATGCTCGGGCCCCGGAAGCCCCGGGGGATGCTCGGGCCCCGGAAGCCCCGGGGGATGCTCGGGCCCCGGAAGCCCCGGGGGATGCTCGGGCCCCGGAAGCCCCGGGGGATGCTCGGGCACCGGAAGCCCCGGCGGATGCTCGGGCACCGAAAGCCCGGGGGATGCTCGCAGCCCGACCACCCCAACCCTTCCTCCAGGTGCCCGCAGGCTCCAGCTCCCTCGGCCGGCTGCCCTTGGGCTCACGCTTGCAGGACCCTTCTCTCAGCCAGGAGGGGACTCCTCGGGAACTCCCCGAGGGCTCCCTGGGCCGCTTGGTTTGGAGTTGGGAACCCTGGGCACTGCGCTTGAGGAGTCCAGCGCTTCCCCACGCTTGAGTCAGCGCTAACCTGCTAACAATTCACCTTCCCCCAAAAGGTACTGCCTGGGGGCCCTGCGGATGCTCTACTTTTCTGTGGAGATTGCCAACAGAAGGGGCAATTACAAGGTTGGTTTGTCACACAGATAATTGCTCACTGGGAATTAGCTTTCCACAACAAGCTCCCTTTCCATTTTTATTCTAACAATAGAAACACTTTGGAGCATGAATCACCACAAAGAAACAGAAGTCTGCTCTAGGTGCATAGATTTTAAATAGACTTTTCTTATTAGTTAGAGGTGAGTTGGTTATGTTTTTTATGGCAAATTTGGAACAAGTTAGAAAATGAAGTCTAGTCAGAGTCAGTTCCTCAAGCCTGCTCTACCATCACGGAAACAAAGCACCCAGCAAACTTTCACTGACACTTCAGAGTCCTATCAATTTTGTGTCCAAATCGCTCAGCTGGCCCAAGAAGAAGGAATATTATACAATACCAAGAGGAAACAACTGATCCTATCAAACCAGGCTGAGGCAGAGATCAGGACATGGACAAAAACTTTCCTGGGCAGGTTCTGGTGGGTGACAGAGCAAGGAGGTTCTGGCAAGAGCAGCCATCGCAGGAAACCTGCACAGGGCTGTAAGCCAGGCTTTGACAGGTATCAGTGCACACGACAGCTCTTGCACGGTGGTGGCACCCTGGAGATCAAGGGAAAGCCCAGATGTGCACAGGAAGGCATTCAGGGTTTTCCACTGGAAAACACTCTCATTTTATAAGGGGAAGCCACTGAAGAGAAGGCAGTCCCATGGCAGGACTTACTCTGTTCTCAACCAATCCTGCATCTTTGCAGCTACCTGCAGCCTAGGCACAACTATAGAAAACACTTAAATCACATTCTACAGAAGGTTTGCAATGCCTTCCATCATTTCATCCACTTAGTGGGCATATATTAATGTTTAATCATATCCAAATTAAAGTCTCACTCTGCCTCTAATCCCTATTAGCAAAGTAGGCACCAGTGGACACCACCATCTGGACTGCAAGAAATATTCTTTAGCTTTATCATCTTTGGTATTTAGAATCACACAAGACTAAAATGGAAAAAAAAAAACCAAACCACCAAAAAACCAACAAAACCCAGCATAAAACAAAACCCAAGAAACCCAAACCTCAAAAAACCCCCAAAGATTCCCTAAATACAAGCAGGAAAACTGTGTCTGGGGCAGTTTCCTTCCTCCGACCTTTTTTATTTTTATTTCTTTCTTACATATTTATATTAATATTTTTAGAGAAATGTATTCTGAAATGATTGGCATAGGAGGACAGGTTTTGTCTTGCATCTTCTTCCGTTAAAATGTTAGGAGAGGTAAGAGATCCAAAAGAAAGCAGTTTCCCAGCTTGTACTGAAAATATCACTGTCACCCATCATCTGTTTGCACTCGTCAGATTTTTTAAAAAAGTCTTATTTTATCATATTCACACCATCCTCCATAGATGCGTTAAAAATGATTAATGCAGCTTTGACTGTGACTGATATCTGATCAACTTTGCCAATAAAAACCCAAATAAAATTCTAAACTAGTGACATAAAATAGGATATAAAAATGTTTAAATTTTGTCAACACCCTCTGTGCTTCAACACTTCAAAGCACACAGTGGAGGATCTACTTCGCCGGAGGAACATGAAAACATGGTCTCATTGCTCAGAGATGGGAGAACCAGAAATAGCCTTGGCTCGGGTTTTAGTGGAACAAGAATCATGGGACGAGACAAAAGCGTTCACAGCCCAAGATCACTCCCCAAGCCTCGGTGAATCTCACAGAACCATTCCATGAACACCAGACTCTCTTTCAGCAAAAGGGAAAGAACCTGCTCTTCCAATAGAAATAAATTAGTGAATTAGCTGAGCTTTTTTTAGGAAGGAAAAAAAAAGGTTCTGGTTGGTTTGGTTTACTGCCACTTCCATAAATTGTCCAGATACTGAGTATTTACAAACCCTTTAAACAGCTGAAAAAAACCCCCAAATGTGAGCAATAAAAGCTTAATTTGTGTAATTGGACCATAATTTGACCTAAGAGGTCACAAATTTATGCCTTAAAGCACTGCCATCTTTAGAGAGTACATTAGGTAACCCCTAGGCTTTAATAAATTCAAAAAATACATATTATTTTGCTGTCACAAGTAAAGTCCACCGTAAGAAGCACAACTGGAAAAAACAGAGATGGAACAGAAGAATTTTGTATAGAGAACATTTCCTACCAAACCAGGAAAAAACCAAAACTGAGCCTAAACCGCATTTTTTGATTTGCAATAGTCTGTCCCCACCCACCAAAGTCTGGTCCCAAACCTCTGACCCAGGGGTCAGCAGGAAAACCCTGGGCTGAGCAGAGAAGCTTTGGACCACAAATGAGCTCACAGGAAAATCTCCAGCATTTGCCAGCTGTGAACTGAATGGGTTGTGCTAACTTGGAATAATTAATCTCGTTCACACAAGGAGCGCTGGGAAAGAGATTCCCAGAGAGATCCCAGTTATTTTTAAAAATAGAAAGTGA
The DNA here is from genome assembly GCA_013400915.1 of Pardalotus punctatus. Taxonomy (NCBI): domain Eukaryota; kingdom Metazoa; phylum Chordata; class Aves; order Passeriformes; family Pardalotidae; genus Pardalotus; species Pardalotus punctatus. Next base: position 17,429 of record VZTX01006376.1, on the reverse strand, counting down.
GCCAAATAATGTTGTTTACATATTATTAGGGCAAGTAATCCCTTGCACTTTTCTAACCAGAACAACAGAGCAATCACTAGGAATTTTTCACTTTATTTTCCCTAAAGCTTTTCAGGTTTTACAGAGGACTTCTCCTCCTCAGCAGTTTATTCAGTCCCACTGCAGCACCTCAATCTGAGTACAGACTGTCACCGATTCCCCTGGAAATCTCTGAGTGACTTTTGCTTGGGATAATGGCGCAGTCAATTCCACCTGCAGGAGCAGCAGGTCTGGCAGAGTTAAACAAAGACAGAACTTACAGCTTTGGGGAAAAAAGAAAAGCAAAAAAAGAAAAGATGAGTTGAGAAGTTTGCCACCCAACTTTCTAAGAGTAAGGAATATTTTAGCCAGATGTTTGCTCCAAAATCTTGAGCAAAAGGGGTTAGAATGTGGCAACTACAGCCTGAGGAGAACATAGAGAATTCAGCTTTCGTGGTCTCAGCCAGGATAAGAATTTGAGATCTCTGTTAAAGTGGTATTTCTAGCAAGAAAAGAACATTTGCTTTTTTAAATGACCTAAATGATTTCATACAGACTTACAGCAAAAGAATTAATCACCTTGATAGAAAACCAAACAAAATCTACTGAATTGCAAACCAAATGCAGACATTGGTTTCCCCTATCACTTTGTATAAAAATATTCTGTAAAGAAATTAATTGCATAGTAGTGACACAACATAGGCAAAATATTTTGGTGCTGACATTATGCTGAATTATGTTATAATTATTCAATTATTTCCAAAGTAAAATTATAGTAAAATGTGTATGTTCTACTAAATATTTCAATCTCATAAAAATTAATAGTTTCCATACTTTGGGAGAAAAGGAAAAAGGTCAGTAACACAATATTTCTTAAACTGTTTGTTGCATTGACCCCATATTACAGTGAACCCCCAATACATAATGAAAAACAATGGGGGATATTTAAGGAGCTCGATTCTCCACACTGGATGCCTTGGTGCTTAATAGTTCTTTGTCTGATTCATTTGTGTAAACACTCCTGCTTTTTACCCATTTCCAGGTGATGTTTTTATACCTTGTAATAAAATTTTAATTGAATTTTTAACTTAAAAACAGGACTGCATGTCAAAGCATCATTTGTTTGTTCAGATCTTGCAAGTAGGAATAAAAATTTCTTGTCAGACTTTCAAAACACCCACTTTCGCTTGTTTTTAATTGACATGATTCTTCGCATAGGAAACAGAAGAACCCAAAACTTAACCCTAAGCTGTTCCAAAATTTGAAAGCAATTCTGTGGCAATGGTGTCCTGTGTTTGGGCCAGCAGCTGTGGTCTCTAAAGTTCTGTAACACATTCCACCAGAGCTTACCCATGGCATCCCCAGAAATACTCCTGAGGGAGTGGCACCTTTTCAGATTTGTGACCAAGGGGATCCCTGTCCCTCAGCTCAAGAACTCTGGTCCTTCACTTGTTAAATTTGCTGGTGAAACAAGTCTTTTCTGCATTTAACAAAGATTCATCAGCAAAGGAAAAATGGCTTTAAGAAATTCCTGGCTTATCTTGAAAGTCAGTAACCCAGGAAAACTCCATTGGAGGGCTTGCACTAAATACACCCCAACAGGCTGAACTGAAAGAACTCCTTTGGGAACAGGAAGGTTTCTGGGAATTTCAACATTCATCTGCCAAAGGGCAAACCCACAGTGAGACCACATGGTCACAGAACCTGCTCCTTCCAGCAGGAAAAGGCAGAGGTGAAAGGAGGCGAGGGGAAAAGGTGACCCCAGGAGAAGGAGATCCCCAGCCAGCTTTGAAACCCCCAGCCCAGCCTCCTGTGCCTACAGCACCACGGGCAGACAGGAAGGAAAATTCTCCTTTCTTTAAAGCACAGCCCTTGCTCTCCAGGCCAGCGGCTTCCACGTAACTGTGAATAACATGAACGTGCTTCTCCAAGAACATAAAAAGTGCTTCCTGGCCAATTTATTTTCAGTCTTCCAGAACAGAGGTACAGAGATTGGACAGGAGGACTTCCTGCAAGATGCCATCCTCTAATTACTCTGACTCTCAAAACTAAGATGACTCATTAAAATTGGATGAATACAGCTAGAAGGCTATTTCCTATCTTAATTCCATCTTAATTGTGAGAGCAAATCAATAAAACTTTGGCATCCCTTTTAATTCTGCTGCCTGATTCTCCCAATCAATAATATTAGAAAACTGCTCAGGAACACCCGTCATGAGCATACTCTTACCTTGAGTGCCTGCGTGGGCTGTCTGAACAAAGAAAGCTCCCAGAAAGCAGCCGGCTCCATTAAAGAGAGCTAAAAAATGCATGGAAATCCCTCTCATTCTTTCAGGCACAAGCCAGAATGAAAGCAAGGAACCTAAGGAAGGAAGCAGATACAGTTACAGGATAAAAAAGTAAATTATGGTAGAAGATAGATAACACAGAAAAAGATATCAAAGCATCTCTAATGGTGAATTTCCATATTTTATAACAGAATGTACTTGCTGCAGAAGAGCTGCCAGGTGTGTTCATGTGTACCCTATAGCAAAGCATTATCTAAACTGCTTAAATGAACGTCTGCAATAAACCATCACATACAGCTCTCCCTGTTCCACAGGACACAAAGATCTTTCACCCAGGCCATTGCTTGCATCTTCTAAAGCCTCAGGCAGAGGCCAGAGCAGCGAAACCTGGGCAGTGAGGGAGCACAAAGCCAGGGATGTGACACGGAGCAGCAGGACTGCCGTCCCAGAGCCAGGACAGCACTGCCATCCCAGAGCCGGGACAGCATCACTGCCATCCCAGATCCAGGACAGCACTGCCATCCCAGAGCCGGGACAGCATCACTGCCATCCCAGATCCAGGACAGCACTGCCATCCCAGAGCCGGGACAGCATCACTGCCATCCCAGATCCAGGACAGCACTGCCATCCCAGAGCCGGGACAGCATCACTGCCATCCCAGATCCAGGACAGCACTGCCATCCCAGAGCCGGGACAGCATCACTGCCATCCCAGATCCAGGACAGCACTGCCATCCCAGAGCCGGGACAGCATCACTGCCATCCCAGATCCAGGACAGCACTGCCATCCCAGAGCCGGGACAGCATCACTGCCATCCCAGATCCAGGACAGCACTGCCATCCCAGAGCCGGGACAGCATCACTGCCATCCCAGATCCAGGACAGCACTGCCATCCCAGAGCCGGGACAGCATCACTGCCATCCCAGATCCAGGACAGCACTGCCATCCCAGAGCCGGGACAGCATCACTGCCATCCCAGATCCAGGACAGCACTGCCATCCCAGAGCCGGGACAGCATCACTGCCATCCCAGATCCAGGACAGCACTGCCATCCCAGAGCCGGGACAGCATCACTGCCATCCCAGATCCAGGACAGCACTGCCATCCCAGAGCCGGGACAGCATCACTGCCATCCCAGATCCAGGACAGCACTGCCATCCCAGAGCCGGGACAGCATCACTGCCATCCCAGATCCAGGACAGCACTGCCATCCCAGAGCCGGGACAGCATCACTGCCATCCCAGATCCAGGACAGCACTGCCATCCCAGAGCCGGGACAGCATCACTGCCATCCCAGATCCAGGACAGCACTGCCATCCCAGAGCCGGGACAGCATCACTGCCATCCCAGATCCAGGACAGCATCACTTCCATCCCACAGCCAGGACAGCACTGCCACCGCAGACACCCACACCGACAGCTCTGCCCCCATTTCTGCAGCTGCCCTGCTCTACCTCAGGCTGGCCAAGGCTGCTCCTCCCCACAGTGCAGCCCCCAGGCTCATGGGTAATTTTGAAGACCCCATTCTTCACTTTCTTGCCAGAAGGCTAAACCAGAAGCAGCAACAGCTCTGGTGGTGAGAGGAAGCCGTGGCATGCTGCTGCAGCAGGGATGACTATAAATAATCCCACCAGCTGTAATCTGGCTGTAACAGCAAGGCTTTATGATAGCTGTTCTTTTTGTGCAATTTTCACTGAGCAGCAAAAACTTGTGTTTCCTAATTTTTCTCCTTGAGTTCTCATCCACACTTGTTCTCCCAGCCTGAGTCTCCCCACCTTATTCCTTGAATTAGAATGACCTCCAGCTCGAAAAACTTGCCAGCAGAGGATCCTATTTGGATGCTGAGTTGCCTGAAGCACTCTGAAAACAAATGGAACTTTGCAATCACCACCTTTCACTGTTTTTAATTTGGATCTCCAAATGAGAACTTTGAGAACATATTAAAGAAAAAATACCATGGACAGTGTTTTCTCCCTCATGGGCAATAGGAACCAGAAGCCTGGGGGCAAGAGAAAGCTGGGGAGCCTGGGACACCTTCTGTAGATGCCACAGAGGAAGCATTGTACAGTGTCCTGGGCAACCTGAGACATGAAAAGGCTGAAAGGTTTTTGGTTGTTCTGCCCTTCTAAAGGCAGAGGTGCAAATCTTGGTGAAATTCAGGTGGGGTTTTTGTACCCCACTCACCTGAGTGACCCCGCTGCCCCAGCAGCCTCCCCAGCCCTCCCTGCCCCCGGAGCAGTCAGGGTGCTGCTGCCTTGAGAGAACATCGGCTTTCATGGCTGGGCAAAGCCAGCCCTAGAACATCCTCTGACTGACAGAGCTGCAGCTTCCAGCTTCAAACCGAGCTAGGGTGACAAAATCAGCCTGTCAAAGGCACCAGAGATCTCACAGTGTGACACTGGGGAGGAGAACAATGCCATTGCTTCATTTTAAGACTACCTTAGTGGTAGAGGAACATTAAATGCTGATATTATTCTAAGAGGTGCTCATGCCACCTGAAGCAGGTGATTATTCAAAACTCCTATCGACAACATAATGAAATATATTGTATAAACACAATTCTAAGTACCAGGGACCAAATTATGGAATAGCTTGGGTTAGAAGGGACTTTAAAGATCCTGCAGGTCCAGCTCCACTGCAGTGGGCAAGGACACCTCCCACCAAACAAGGTTGCTCAGAGCCCAGCCTGGCCTTGAGCAGCACCAGGGACCCAGGGGCAGCCACAGCTTCCCTGGGCCCCCAGTGCCAGAGCCTGCCCACCCTCCCAGCACAGAATTCCCTCCTGAGATCCCATCTAAACCTGCTCTCAGCCTGAAGCCACTGCCCCTTGTCCTGTCACTGCCTGCCCTTGTAAATAAACTCTCTCCATCTTCCTTGTAGGCTCTTGTCAAGCACTGAAATGACACAATCGGGTCACCTCGGAGCCTTCTCCTTCCCAGGCTGAACAATCCCAATAAGAGAGGTCCTAATGAAGACAAAGAGTTCGATGTGCCAAATCCAACTTCTCTAACTGAGCTCTTCAGAAATAGCTCCTTTCTACCCTCTGCTTAAAAGTGTGAACATTTCTGTCCTCAACTTGGATCGTGTACTTTGAGGCCCAGTAAATTATTGCCATAATTGAATTTGACCTCCTGCATAGGAAAGGCAGTAAATGTCAGGAAAGGGGGAACGACCCTTCCAGTGTCCAGGCTGTCACCAACATCCACGGAGCTCCAGGGAACGGTTCCTGACCAGCAGCTCAGTTCCAAAGGAAGCAGAAAGCCAAGCCCAGCTCGGCTGCTGGAGATGCCCGGTGGGCTCAGCCCGGGCTGTGTGACACAGGCCAGGAGCTGGGGCCAAGCCAGGCTGTGCTGCAGCAGCGCCTGGGGGTCACACAGAGCCTGCCCTGCCTGCAGAGCCCGTGGCACGGACAGACACCTCTCTGTGGGCAGCTGGGTGCAGGCCTTCCTCCCCATCAGCTACAGCAACAGCCGGTTTTGGGCACCTCCCTTTATCTTTTTATAGAAAGTCTCACAATCAAACTTAGTCCCATTTACCTGGGTTCTTAAGTCACAGCTCTAACTGCAGCTCTGAGTACAATGCTTAATCTCTACTTTAATGGGGAAGGACAGCTTTTCTTCCTAACAAATTCTAACCACAATCCTTTAAAAACATCTTAAAAAAAAAAAAAAAAAAAAAAAAAAAGGGGGAAAGAAAAACCCCAAGATGGAGTTTTATTTCTTTTCTAAAGGCTAATGAAATCTTCCTGTCATTGGACTCCTGTTGTGTCCCGGTGAGCTCGATTAAAAAGCCTTATTCTTTGCATGAGAAGACTGTAAGCAAGTCACCTCCCAACCTTTTTTTTGTTAAGCTAAACAGAGAAGGTCACAGTTTTCAGTTACACTTAGCCTGTAACCTAGAAACCAAATTACCTGCCTAGAAACCTGTCTCAGTTAAGTACTTGAGAGCTATCAGATGAAGAGGCATTATGAAAGTGCTAAGTATTTAAAACTAGGGAAAATTACCTTTTTAGTGACAGACTGTGACCCACAGCTCTCAGTAGTCTTAAAGTATAAGAATGAAGCTGAGACACTGACGTTATTTCCTGCTCTTAAATAAAAACCTGAACATTTCTGGGGTTGTACTGGAACAAGAGACACTCAACCTGCAGAATTAAATGCCTACAGAGATCAGCCAGTCAATTACTTCATCTGTGTCTCTAAGTGAATGTTGCTTAGATTATTTTTATAATACAAACTTTTTTTTAAGCTCTGCAAGGTAAAACACCAGTAAGCACTCTGCATGCTCCTCAGAAGAAAATGAGCCTCAAAAACATCAGTGTAGACATAGAAAAGTAAATTATGGAAAGCAGAGAAGGTTCAGACTCGCAATCTGACTACATAATGTGTGGATGGCAGCACAAGCTGAGCTCTGAGGAAGCCAGTGTTTATCTCTGGTTCTGTGTCACAAGCTGGGACACGCTGATCTGGGGAGGAATGTTCTCACAGCTCCTGACTGCAGCACGAAGGAAATCCTGCATCTGCCAGCACCATTCTCTAGGTCAGCCCAGCACTGGTACCTGCCCAGGTGCGCTCTGTGCCCATGACAAACACGTCAGAATTCTGTCAGCTGTGCCCACAAATGAGAAGTGTTCCATTGCTTCCCCTTGCTCTGCCCGTGGCCCTTAAGGTGGTCATGGAGCACAGCCACAGCTCAGCTCACACTGATTTGTTCCAGCTCAAGAAAACCATCCCAGCAGAGCTCAGCTCCGAAGGGACCTCAGGAGCCCACCCAGCCCAGCCCGTGCCTGAAGCAGGGTTGGGTTCCAGAGCAAAGAGTGCCTTGTGCCCCCCAGTGCCAGAGCAAAGAGTGCCTTGTGCCCCCCAGTGCCTTGTGCCCCCNTCCAGAGCAAAGAGTCCTTGTGCCCCCCAGTTCCAGAGCAAAGAGTCCTTGTGCCCCCCAGTTCCAGAGCAAAGAGTCCTTGTGCCCCCCAGTTCCAGAGCAAAGAGTCCTTGTGCCCCCCAGTTCCAGAACAAAGAGTCCTTGTGCCCCTCAGGGACACGGCTGCTCCGTGCCCCCTCCCCGTTCGTCTGGAACGGCATTGCTGCTCGTCCTGACTTACAGCCAGCACGACAAATTATGCTTCTCTGAAACAGGTAAAGCACAGATCTGCTCATTAAGCCCGTGGAAAAGAGCCAGGGATAAAATATCAGATGACAGTAATTATTTTTAGGAAGCTGATACAGTTCTCTGGGAACCAGGACACTCTTGCTTTAGCCTATTGGCTTTCACTTACAGGAGGGAGTTACCAGGGCTTCGGCCACGCCGAGCAGGATGTACTGAGGAGCCAGGTGGAAGCAAGGCATGGAGGAGACCAGGAGAAGTTCCTCAGAGCGCTTCTGCTGCACCGGAGGGAAGCGCTTTCGGTGCATTTCGGAGAAGCCGGCCAGCATCACGGACAGAGCAGCACAGAAGTGACCGGCAACTGCGGAAAGAGCACAGGGAGCGCTCGCCAAGGCTGCCCTTAGAGAGCATCGTGCGTTTGCAACGAGGCAAACACCTGAGAAACGCAAAACAAACTCCCTGTCCCCACCCCAAACCATTTCTGTAAGCACCTAAACATGAATAAAGAGTGCTCGCTGTATTTATATGGCAAAAGGACACCAGCTCAGCACAGAGACAATTTTAGAGTGCAGAACTAATGAGAGGGGAAAAACTTTTCTGAAGACCAAAATCACCAAAATACCTTTTTCTTTTTTTGGCAGATCGAGGGAGGTAAGAAAGGAGGAAAGAAAAGGCAAATGTCCTTCCAGATACCACAAGAGACTGGGTAGGAATAACAGTATCAGGCAGCAGAAAATTCTTCTAAAACTCAGGTGCATTACAAATATCCCACCCTTCACCTACAGAATTAAAGTATATTATGTTATATTTCTTGATGGTGACAGTATGAAATGGTTGTATCCTCTCAAAAAAGTGAAACCCAAAGTAAGCAAAATTTCCAAGTTAGTCTCTGAACCTGAATTATCTATAATTCTCATGGTTTGAGCTACCATTGATTTTGATCAAATTTCTGATTTGTCAGCATTTCTAAGCCATAATGTGAGGAGAACATGGTTTCTTTTGACAGTTTTGGCTCAAATACTTGGACTATGTTTTTCTTACAAAGCCTTCATGACTGATAATTTTTACACTTACTAGACTGAACATCAAGAGTCAAGCTTTTGTTCCATGTTAAATATAACATATATACAGCTTGTCTTTTTTAGTGTCAGGGCAGAAGAGATTAAAAATCCTTACAGCTCAGTGGCCTTAGCCTTGTTATGTGTTTTCTGTGTTTCTCTCAGCTCCAAACTCTCGCCCTCCTTCACCAGCACAGTTTTCCTGGATGCTCACAGCCTTAAATATCCTATCCCTGCCCACCCTAAAAACCTGCTTTGCTGTTAAGGAAGGCTCCTCTAGAGCTTAATGAGAGCATCCATGAATTATTGTTTGAAAATTGAGGGCAGGAGGGAATTCAACAGCATTTCCTAGCCAATGCACCTCATCAAAGCCAGGCATAAAGCCCTCAAGGAGCTTCTTGTAGTCATCCAAAGCAAGAGTTGTCCTGGTGAACAATTCTGTTGGTACCAAAGAAACCTCCAGCAGTTCAGGATTCCTAGCAGTGCTACACTTGAAGCATTTTCCTTGCTAAAAGCCAATACACTGCAGAAAAAGTAACCTCTGAGTGCCCAGAAATTGCATTTTTTAAGACTTTACATGGCAGAGGAAGAATCCAAGAGCCTTGGAGAGATGGTTTTTCCCTTTACTCTTCTCCCTTCAGTCCTCTTTAAAGAAGTGGCTTGGAGTGACCATCAGAGGCTTTGGTTTTATGGGGAACAGGCTGTTTTAGTAATATTTAGGGCTGATTCTGGGACAAGGTTCTTTACATTCTCTAGAGATACACATATCCATATATCTAGAGGTATCTCTATGAATTACTCATGTTTTCCATAAAGAGGTCCAGATATTCAACATACTTGGGACACAATCTAAATTCAAGTCAAGATTTTAATGTTTCTTAGGTCAAATCAAATTTTTGAATAAACCAACAAGTGCAGAGAAAGTAACAGATTACAGTTTTTATGTAGACCCTTAATATGGAGCAATCACGTATTTCAGTTCAACACTGTCTTGTGGTTCATCCTTGAAAACAGTTATTCTTAACATACTGAAAACTTCCAGAAACTATTTAAATTTCTTCTTCGTACAAGAGTTGAATTAAAATATAGTTATAGGCTGGCTTAACACCAACTGCCTATTTATACTTCCAATTTTGTTGCTGAAAATAATTGAGAACCTAATTAACTGTTGGCAAAAACATTGGCACGTAGAGGTCTGCCATAGTTGCAGGTGCAGCCATACACTTGGCTACCTAAAACCATTGCCTGCACTCACAGGTATTTTTGTGCCTCAGGTAGTTTATCACCCCTAACAGGAGGCTATTTTGATAAATGAACCTATTAAGAATAAACCACTGCATGTATTCTACCGCTGCTCAACATAGCAGGGTAGAACATTAATACTACCTTGAAATTTCCATGGTTTAAAGGAAAATGATTATCTGAATGTGCTTTTTGTGTTTTAATGCAGATGTTATTTTAAAAACTAGGGTAATTGCAACCTGCTGTGTTATATGCTTCTGGTTTGTATAAAACTTAATAACACTCTTAATTAGGCTAATTTAGTCAGATTAATACCTCTGTGTGTGTCAGTACTCACTGTGCTGCCTGCCATGGGGCACTGAATTAATAGCAGCACACTGAGAAAATAGTGGTTTATAAATATTTTCATGTGAGGTTTGCAATGCAGACTGGAAGATAAAAAATGTAGGAAGTCTAATGAGAGTATCTACGAAAGGGAATAGTTTTGAGTGAATACAGAATGGAAGCTGCTTTTCTGCTAGTACTACATGCAGTTGACATCTGAGGAGGGTTGCAGAGGATCCCTCCAGATCCTGGAACAGAAGAGGTTTGAGGGTAATTAAAAAACAAATAAATAAACCACATCAGGGTCAAGAGAAGGCAGCCTAACACGTATTAAAGTTATCACTGCTTCTAGACCATGAATTTCTCTGAAATGAGCGTCAATCTACAACAAGGAAGATTTCCTTTTATCAGTTCTGTGAGAAAGAGGTAACATTCACCTTTGGAGATCCCTTTTTGCTGTGAACGTACAATAGGGATTTTAGTAAGAAAATACTAAACACTTCCATTATCTCAGATATTCAAATGAAAACTCTAGTGCTGGGAGGAAAGCTGCCCCTCTCCAAGGAACCTTCCACCTGTGAAATGTTCAGCCTGGTCAAAGGGTTCAGCAGTCAGCACCACACACCCCTTTGTTTCGCATCCTTTTCTGCCTGTTTTCTTTGCTCATCCATTCTAAAAACACCTCTTGCACATACTGAATTAGACTAGATACTTTTATTTCATTTATGATGCAACTGCTGAGTCTGGAAGAAACTGTACTACTAGTAATACAATTTCCCTCTTATGAGCTGCAGCCCTAACAACAATGCACTTAGAGCATAAAGAGCACAGAAAAACAAAGCCTTTATTCCTAACTGAGTTATTTGAATCCAAGCTAATCGTTTTGAGCAACACACATTTCTCCAGTATTGGAGAGTAACTAGTTGAAAGACTTCATTTCTCAAGAAGTCTTTATTTGTAAATTCACTTTCCAACAGCTCACAGATAAAGAAACATACAGAAGATAACCAAGTCAAAGAAATTCTCAGGCATAACTGTTACTACTTATGTTAATGCTGCTTCTCTCCAATACCAATTCCTTAGGATGACCCCTAGTTATTCGTGAGTGTGCCTCAGAATTTTTATTGGTTGGAGGAATCTGTCCTTGTCCTACACAAAAGCTGTAGGTTTTTTCTTTATATCTAACAACTGTTTTCAGGGCTGTCTTTTCAATGGTTCCTTTGAAACATATTTACTTGTGAGCATCATCCCAAAACAAGTCCATCTCAACATTTCTGGTCAGATATAATTGTACAGGATCATCCATCAGGCTGAAGTTTCTCTTTCAAAAGCAGAAAACACATTAAAGCTGCAGGAACACATGTATTTTATACATACCAATGTAAATTGTTGGAGAATGTCCAGTGCCCTTGGAGCTGAAGAGCCAGGAGTTAACGCACTCCAGAACGGGAACAAGGATCAGCAGTGGCACGATGCTTATCACATTCATTGCTGCAACTGGCAAGACAAATCCACTGAAGTGCAAGTTGGAATTCATGGTTTGGAGATAATATCCTGAAGGAATCTGTATTGAAGCATAAAACCCCATCCCATGAGTATACCTGGTATCTTCCATGGATAAGATTTTTACTCTATTTAGGAACTTTTGTTAAAGGGAGAATAAATAGCAACAGAACTGTGTATGTTTAGAACTGAGTCAAATGTTGTTGGTTCCTTTTTTCCCAATGTCTATTGCATATAAGAATTGACTTATTAATAGGAATTAAAATATCATCAACATGAGTAACAGGCACTGAAGGAAGTTCACTTAATAATATGAAGAAAATACTATTTATCTTTACCAAAAAAAGATACTGATCTATCTCTCAGTTTGAGAAAGAGCCTTAAATTTATTGGAAATTATACCAAAGGATGGATTTTTTTTCCAGCAGTGAAAAGATATAGGTATCTTCCCAATAAATACTTATAATAAACTTGATAAATGAAAATATCTGTTTAATTTTCTTCAGGTCACTAATGAAAAGCCTCGGTAATCTATGTGTGTTTATTAGTTTTGAATGGGGTTTTTTGTTCTCTTGGGATTTTTTGTGCTTTTGGGGGGAGGAGAGGAGTGGAGGCGGGAAGAGGAGGAAGAATGAGGCAGATGGATGGGAACATAGAATGGTGGCAAGAGGAAGTGCCAATGAAGCAGAATATGCCACATATTCGTAAAAATTTCCTTAAGCAGCCTTTTAACACCAGCGACTAAAAATGAATTTCCAAGCCAGCTCTCAAACGTGTTATTCCAGTTGCCACAGGGTGAGCCACCTCCAACGCCTGCTTAGCCAGGATCATCCAGACGAAAGGAATCGGAAGGAATCACGTCAGCTTCAGTGGCTTCTTGACACATTTACATTTATATCGCACACACACTCGCTCAGAAGTGAAGAGAACCTCAGAGCCTGACAGAGGGGCTGGGAAAGGACTGCTGCTTTCCACAAATGGAAAGCCACCCACTTCTACTGTGGGTACAACACACACAGTCCTGTCAAAACACGAGGAGAGACGTGCAACCAAAACAGCAAATAAAGATTTTCTACCTCTCCCAAAAGTGAGGGAACATTTTTCAATAAGAATGCTGAGCCAGAATCTCAGCGCTGGTCAGACACGGCAGCGTGAGGAGCACGGGACTCTCGGCCGGGGTGGCTGAGCCAGTGAAACGGTTCAGAGAAAGGAACTCACACAGGACCCTTAATGGGTGTTGACCAAGCCAATTCTCATCACTTGAGGAGATCAGAGACTATTGCAAGGTAACTTCTTAGACAATTCAAACCATTCTGCAAGGCTGCTGAGCCGGCAAAGCCGCAGGCAGCCCATGGCACTGGTTAATGCCACGGCTCTGGGTGTGCTTTTCTACCTCGAGATTTTTGTTTAAAGCTGTGCACCCACCTGCATCACACACGTTCTGTAGAGGATCTGGAACGTGAACAACGGGAAGAGTCTGGCAAGTGACTTTGTGCTTTCCACCTGCATCTCGCTGTACTGACCACCATGGTTCTCCTTGGCATGGTCCAGCCAGCTGGGCAGGCCTGAGCTGAGGTAGCGATGGCGCGCACAGCACGCTCGCAGGGCGCTGGCAATCACCCCAAAAGTCGTCAGCAGGGAGCTGTCTGCAAAACAGAGGCATTGGGCATTGCTGGGTTTTTACCTGCTGCCAAAATAAACAAGCCAGGGCAAAACACTTTGGGAGGGAAAATATAAGCTGGTATATTCACCTTTATGTCATTTGAGGGAGGGGAAAGGTAATAACAGTCTGGATTTGTTTAAAAGCATTCTTTTTAGAACCCAGTTGGTTCACAAACCGTTGTTACAAAAGCAATCCTGTCCAACAGCCACGGAGAAGAGTGCCTTTTATTACCAGTTATTTAACACACCACAGGGTGTTGCTGTGGTTCAGCAGGGAAAGTATTCATTTCCTTTGGTTCTTCTTTCCATTTATTGAATGTGATAGTGATAGAATGAAGGATAGAGCTGTCCCTCACCTGTTTTGGGTTTGTAAATCATTTCACCCCGAACCATGTGAATCGTGATCATAGCCATAAGCCCCGACACAAACGGGATAAGGAAGCCGAGGTTCCTGGCCACAGACTGCTGGATGTAGGAAATGCTGACAAAGACCACTGCCGAGTTCAAGTTCACCAGCCAATGGAACCTAGTACAGAGACAAGAGACAGAAAAGTGGGGAGGCTGAATAATAGAAAAACCTTTACAGAGGATTAAAACATCAAATTAAAGGCATGGTTAAGTGCAGTAATCATGGACAGCATCAGTACCATGCACACATTAACACAGCAATTAAAACTGATTTTCACTCAAATGTCTCAGCTCCAAGAGGTATATGATTAAAGTAAGTGTACTAAGGCAGTAGAGCCGAACAAATTATCAGCCTGGTACTTGAATATTCTTGTGGGTGGCATTAATTAAATACATCAACATTTACCATTTACACATTTAATATCTGTTAACAAGGTTTGTCTAAATACTATTTTCAAATCATATGCTTCAAGCTTAAGAGAGAAGCATCTTAATGCCACCACCCCTTGGTTAAGAAATATTAAATACAAACTTAAATGCTACTGCGACAAGCCTACATGAACCTAATAATATTTTTTAAAGAGTTTACAGAAATGTTTTCATTGTGAAAAATTTAAAGTAGTAACATCCAGGTGATTCTTACTGAAAAGTATTGTTTATGTTGACACATCTTTGTAGAGGAGGTCAATTTTTTCAGAATCAATACAGAATTCTCTGCAAAAATAAAGTGGGGGGGAAAAATCCCAAAGAGGTAGAAAAAGGTTTTAAGAAGTCAAAGTAAAGCATATTGAGGAAAGTGGCAGAAATTGCTCTGCAATGTATGGAAACAGAAGAGAGAGAGAGAGGGTGGAAAACCCCGTTGCTGCCATGCTCTCTGCAGTTTTTCACAGTCTAAAACAAGATCCAGCTCTGCTCCCACCCCAGCCTCGATTGTACCCTCTGCTCTCATTCTCTGCCCCAGCACACAAAACTTATTTCTCCTGCTGCAAAGCAGCACCAGGCCATAACATGAATTTTAGAAATGCAGGAGGCCCTAGAAAAATTTAATGCAACAGAATCCAAGTCCCTTCTTCACTTAAAATTGGTATAGCCTATTTATTTATAGGGCCAGAGCTGCAGTGCATTCTGCAGGTTGGAACCAAGCTCTAAGATGTGCAAAGCAATCTTCTTGAAGGATTGAATTAGAAAACAGGTAATTACCAAGACTTTTAACCCAGTCTTTAATTCAATAATTCTGATTGTTTAAACAGAACTTGGCTAAGCCCAGACTCCAACTCACCAAGAGTGTGCCATCTCATTTGATATCATTTTAAAATTCCATCCCATGACAAACACCCACCAAGAGAGAACAGTCTACCAAGAAAAAGTGATTATACTCTGAGGGGTTTAATGAGATTAAAAATGCTTAGAATGACCCCCCCATTTTTTAAATTTTGAGATTACATTCCAACAGCCCCTCCTTGGGTGCCAGTGCAAAAATTAAATTTTTCTGAATTGCACAGGTGCCTGTCTTGATATTTCCAAAGTTCTGAGAGCTGACCCATTTGGATTCCCCCAAGGAACTTCTTATTCGTATTATATCTCCTTTGTAATCAACACTGAGAAATGTCACTTTGATTAAACACAATTCTGAATGGCTAAGACCACAGTACAATAAACTCTCCAGAGCTATCTTTCAGAACAACTGATTGCTCTCCAGTTTTAATCCCCCAGAGTCTTCTTTAATCAAAATGATGTTGCTAATTAAGGATTAAAACTCAGAATAGAGTAAAAAGGAACAATTTTTTTTCTCTTCTCTCCTATGGGCAGGTCAAGGAGGCAGAATCTGCTCTATGGAACTAAACAGTCTTGTCCACCTTTGGTAAAGCTACTTTATTCACTGAAGTTTGGATTTAATTCAAAACTCTCCGGTATTAACATAATTGGAAGAAAAAAGAATAGCCAGCAAAGCCATCCCCAAAGGAGGAGAGACCTGATTCACCAAGATCTTCATTGATTCTTCAGCACTGCATTGTTAATATGCAAATGTGCTCCGTTTTTATTTTAATAACCGTGCACGTGAAAGAGAGAAAAGGGGGCAGTTTAGGGCTTTCTTTCACCCTGCCTTGGAGCAGGAATATGGAGATTCCTCCTGCAACTTCCTCACTGCTCAGTTTAACCAGGAATCACAGCACTCTGTGTAGGGCTACAGAAAGGGCAAATAAGGGCAAACAAATGACCAGAAATCACTTCCCTGATGCATGGAGGAAGAAATACTTGATACAAAAATAAAAGAAATCCAAACCCTGATTTTTAAGAACCATTTTAAGAGCAATTTTTCCTAAAGAATGAAAAAAAAATTACAACCAAAATACAAATTTTAAGTGGTTTATCTGATGCCAGAACTTCCCAGCAACAGAGCCAAAATAATACAGCAGATCCCTAAAAATTCACCCTGATGTAAATCCCAGTACATCATTGAATTTTGCCACTGTTAGGAAGAGACAGCAAAACATCCTAAAGGCATAGCCATGTTAAAGGCAGAAAACCAAATGGAATATGTTGCTCCAACAGCAACTAGGCTGGCAAGTCTAAATGATTTGTCCAACTAATCAAAAATCTTGAATACTCTGAATACTTCTGTAGGAGGCCAAGATAGATTATCTTCTCCTAGCAAAAGGAAAAAGCCAGGCAAACTTTAAACTGAAACTGGGAAATTCTTCCAAAAACCTAGAAGTTTTGCTGTTAGAAAGAAAACAGGAAACCCACCATCCACAGAATGTGAGTTTCAAGGCAGTGCTCTATGGCTCCCAGCAGCCATCTGGCCACATTAAATTACCAACCAGTTGAAAAACGACAGCAGCTCCTTGGGCCCGCAGTCCTCGAGGCTGTAGGCGCCCAGCGGGCACACGATCGCCCTGATGCCCCCGATTCCCAGGCTGGCTGTGAGCAGAGCCACGTGGAACAGGATTTTCTGCTCCCTTTTGGGCAGGGTGTAAAGAATGTGTCGTTTGTCGACGTAAACGTCTTCAAAGGGGAATGACACCACAGGTAACAGTGCTGTGCCTGGAATGGAAATTGCCATTTGAATGGAATTAGAATCAGATGAATGAGACATTTTTTCGAGCAAGTATGTTGAAAAGACAGAGGGAAAGTCAAATATACTCAACAGAAAAGTGCAAAGAGGGAGAGGCACAATTCTGTAAAGGCAGAAACTTTCCAGATGTTGCTATGTAAAGTAAGGTGAGACCACTGTGGGCCTCCAAGAACCCAAATTTCCTCTGAAATGCTTATAAGGATTCAAGTTCTTCTGTCAACTGAGCCACAAATTAACCAAAAACCCACAAAACATCCCACAGTGCAGTGCAGCATTTTGGTCATCTTCCAAAACCCCAGAACCATGACATAAATCATAGCTTAAGAAATAAATTCTCATAATTTCCGCAGAAAATTTACATTTTCCCATATCAGCTTCACGGAAACGACGATTTTCACAAAGTTTAACTATAGGAACACGGGCACGAACTGCACGTGCCGGCTGCAGCCTGCGAGGCGAGGCGAGCGGCTCGGCGCTACGATCGCCACCCACCTAGGAAGTGCAGCAGCATGCAGGCACACAGCAGCCGCAGCCGCCCCACCAGGCGCTCGGCCAGCCAGGCGGCGAGCACGGCGCTGAGCGCGGAGCCGCCCGCGAACGCCAGGCCGAGGGCCGCGGCCTGCGGGCTGCGGTAGCCCAGCTGCGCCGTGCAGAACAGCACCAGGTTGCACGCGATGCCGAAGAACGTGAAGCGCTCGCACAGCTCCACCAGCAGCACGCAGAGCGCCTGCCCCAGCTGCGCCCGGCG
>VZTX01006373.1:0-10887 GCA_013400915.1 Pardalotus punctatus | reverse complement strand
TTGGTGGGTTTTGGTGGGTTTTTCATGGGTTTTTGGTGGGTTTTGGCAGGTTTTGGTGGGTTTTGATGGTTTTTGCAGTCACCAGGAACTGCTCCCCCTGGGATCCTTGGGAATGTGTCTGAATGTCCCCCCTGTGACCCTGCAGGGGTCCAGGGACAGTGGGACAGCAAAGGGGACACTCACCAGGAAGCACAAGAGGAGGAGGAGGATGAAGCCCAGCAGGGCGAACAGGCAGATGAGGATGATGGCCCAGAACTGAAGCTCTGCAAAGGGAAAAAAAAGGGAATGTCAGGTTTAGGGACAATTCCATGTGGGATTCTGAGCGGGGAATGTCACCCTGGAAAAGTTCAGAAGTGCTGAACACTCTGTGGGTGAGGGCAAATTGCAGAAATTTGGGGAAACGGAGTGAAAGTCTGAGGATTTCCAGCCCCAAACGCCACCTCCGTGAGGAGCAGAGCCCCCAGCTGATGCCAGGGATGTTCAGAGTGACAAAATTCTGTCTTTGCTGCTCTGGACTCTTTTGGAGGCAGGAACAGGGCTCAGGGTGTCAGCAAAAACTGCTGTTGTTTTTTCAGTATTTGTGGTGAATGGAAAAGCAGCAATTCAGGGGTTTGGTTTTTTTTTTCTTTCTCCCATTTGCTGTTAGTTCTGGGGTTGTAGTTAAGATAAACCACATCTGGTTTGGGGTTTTTTTTTATCAATACTGCAGTTATCGAAATTTACTGGTGCCAGAGCTTTCAAACAGTTCCCAAATTGCTCTGCTTTTGCCTGTCCCTCATTTCCATCTCCCCCAGGCTGGTGGCACCTGCCAGACCCTGGATTTTTGGTCTTGTTTTGGTCTTTTCCATGGGTCTAGTCCCATTCCAGGATACGTGGTGCTAATTTATTAGAGCTCAAGTATTTCATAGGGCTCAAGTATTTATTAGAGCTCAAGTATTCAGTGGCTGTCAGGCCAGCCCTCCCCAAAAAACACCCACCAGATCTTTTGGACTCGGGTTCATCCGTCTTGAGTGGAGAATAACCTGGGAATGAAGAGTGGGACAGATGAGAAACTCTGGAGCTGATTAAAACAAAATTAGGAAGAATTCCCCAAATTTTCCTCTCACCTTCCACCACCAGACTCTGCTCCTCCAGCTCGTAGCTGGGGCCCAGCCTGGTGAAGCCCTGGGTCAGGAGTTTCAGCTCCTCAAACACCTCCTGCTCTTTTAAAGTCCCCGAGAGGGGGTCCAGGGTGAACTTGCAGATGGAGGCAACCTCTGTGTGTCCTTTGCCGTGGACAGGCCTGGAGGGGAAGAGGCAGGAGAAGAGAAAATTAGGAAAAAAAAATAGAATTAGGCTGAGCAGAGCAGGGAGAGGGATTTGGAGTCTCAGGTTTGCAGATGTCCAAGGGATGGGTCATTGGGATGGGGTCACTTTTAGCTGCTTGTCCAGGGTGAGACAGGAATTCCTGCGGCCTTGGGAAGTCCATCCACTGATTTAATCCCCAGCAAGGCATTTCTGAGAAGTAAATCAGCTCTATTTCTAGAAGTTAAATCAACTCCAAGAGTTAAAGCAGCTCTGAGAGTTAGATCAGCTCTATTTCTAAAAGTTAAACCAGCTCTGTTTCTAAAAGTTAAATCAGCTCTGTTTCTAAGAGTTAAATCAGCTCTGCTGCTTTGTTCCTCCAAAGAGGTGTTGGATGAACCCCACACAGGCAGATTCTCTTCTTATTTCTGCTGATGGTTTTCCTGCTGTGTGTCGGTGGAATTTGAGATTATTTGAACACGTTAAAGAAGAGAATGAACGTGTTTGTTTTAGCCTGGGGCTGTTCATGCATGAAAACAGCTCCGCAAGCACCAAACAAAACCAGCTCTGTTTGGACAGAAACCTTTTGTGGCAGAGCAAAACCGACTGAGGGTGAGCGAAGTGTGTCACCCGGAGCAGGGAGGGGTGGACACCCTGAATGCCTTCTTGAACTGCTCTTTTGGGGCTGGACAAAACCCTGGACGTACCCAAAGCTCTCCACAGTGCAGCCAACAAATTGGTCCTTCAGGCGGCTGGTCCTGAACACCTCGAGCTGATGGAGAAACAAAACAGTTGAAAATTGAGTTCATTTAAAGCATCCTTTGGACAGGGAGCTCAAATTGTTGCTGTTGTTTTCACCTCTTTCTCAATCCTTTCTTTGTTCTCTTGGTACATCTGGGAGCTGGAGTCCTGCAGTTCTGGCAAGTAGGGGAGGTTGGAGATTTGGAAATTTAACCCGAAGTTCTCTTTGCCAGACTCGAGGGGTGTTCTGTGAGTTGCTGCCTCAGCTGAGAGTTCCAAGGCTGGAAATGGAGAGGAAAAGTGTCAATTCCAGCAGAGAGAAACTGAGGCTTTCCTACCGAGCAGCACTGAGCTGCAGACTTTTAGTGTGAAGTTTTAGATGGGCAGAACCTGAGTTGCGCTGGGGTCTGAGAGGAAATTCCCGGTGTACCAGGCCCTTCATTTCTTTGGGATGCAGCACATTGGGAAAAAAAGCTGAAAGTCTGTTTAGCTCTAAGTGGTTGAAGTTGTGGTGGGCAGTTCCCACTTCATTTTCTCATTCTTTAATATTGAAAATACCTTAAATTTGAGTAACAATTTAGTTTTGAATAATGATTTAGTTTTGAATTACGATTTAGTTTTGAATAACTATTTAGTTTTGAATTACGATTTAGTTTTGAATAACGATTTAATTTTGAACAACAATTTAATTTTGAATAATTATTTCATTTCAAATGACACTTTAATTTTGAATAACCCCTGAAGCCATTGAGGACTGAAGGATGCAATGTCTGAATGGCCCAACTCCTACTCCAGTGATTCTGCTCAGTAACAGATTTATTTCTGCTCTGACAGAGCAGAATTTGAGAAATTCCGAGTGTGCCGTGGCAAAGGGAGTTCTCTGGGAAGGGATTTGATCCACGTACTGTCCACTGAGAATTCCTGCAGGCGGTAGCTGCTCCCCAGCCACAGCCCGGTGCTGTTGGAGGTCCTGTCCTGGAAAGTCCTTTCCACCACAGCCCGGCTGACGTTGGGGTCGGGCTGGAAGAAGCACTGGCAGTCGACCACGATGGACCCAGGCCTGTGGGCAGAGGGACAGAGGTTTGGAGATAAACGGGATGGGCAGGAAGCTTCGGGTGGGAAAGAACCTGAGGGGTTCCTGCTGTTCTGAGTGTTGAAACAAAACAGTTGGGGTGGAATACTGGTGTGGAATAATGGTGTGGAATGGGCTGGGTGGGGCTTTTCCTGTGGACAGGGATTGAAATTCTGCGTCTTCTCGGGACAAATGTCGGTGGTATTGCATGAATGCAAGGAAAGAGCAGCACTTTGAGGTTTTTTTAAGCTTTAGCCCTGTGGGAGGGTCCCTTGTCCAAGCCTCTCTCCATCCAGAGCAGGACACTGTTAAAATCTAGTGGAGATCAAGTTGGGAGGAGTGCAGAGGTCACAGGATCCCCAGTTCCCATTAAAAGGATGGGATCAGTAATTCCTGGGGTACTCAGAGACCTGAGAGTGCCCCCTAGAAACCCTGACTGAGAAACCTGAATTAAAAAAAAAATTCAAACTGGAATTTTTTACAAAGACAAATTCTAGGAAGCCTGGAAATGCCTTCTTAGGGCATCAGTTTCCAACAGGAGAAAGGAAGGGAGGAATTCTGCATGGGCCAACGGCACTTGGCTGTGGGGGAACGGTGCCAGGACCTGACAATCTTTGAAACAAAATCAGATTTTATCCCAGACCTCAGCCCGGTGATCCTGCAGGTCAGGAACTGGTCCCGCAGGTCGCTCTGATGGTACAACTGATTCATCTGAAATTAAAATATCATTAAATATTAATGAGTTTGGGCACTGTGGGGGATTCTTTAGGCCAGCAGGAGGGACTCGAGCTCTGGGGGAACACCAGGGTTATTTTTTCCTGGCTGGATTTCATGGGAATTGGGGTTTACTTTGCAATAGGCACCTTCTGCTGCTGGGGTCTGAATCCCAGCCTGGCAAACATTCCTGCCTTGTCCAAGCAGGATGCCAGGCTGGGAGAGCAGTGTCCTGAGTGCCATCCCAACCTCACAGACCCACCCACGGCACAAAGGGAGCAAAACCCACCCAGCCAGGGCCTTGTCAGGCTGATAAAGTTGGGTTGGTGCTGAAGGGAAAGCACTGGATTCCAGGAATGAATCCTGGATGTGCTGAGCAGGGATTTGCCAGCGGGGATTGGCCTTGGATGCTCTTCTGGAGGTGGGACTGAAATGCTGAGGGGGTGTTCATTTAACAGATCAGCTCTGGCATTTTGCAGTCCATGTCTTTGGCTGGAGAGAATTCCTTCAGACCACGTGGAATCATAGAATGGTTTGGTTTGGAAAGGACCTCAAAGATCCTCCAGTCCCAGCCCCTGCCCTGGGCAGGGATGGCACCTACCAGGTACCACACAACAAAACCAAAAGTGATTCAAAGGCCAATCTCGTCTTTCAGATTCCTGAAATTTTTGTTCCCAAATGATTTTTTAATTTTTTTTTATTTTTTTTTTTAGATTAAGACATTTGGCAGTTTCTTCAAAACCTGAGCAGCCAGACATCTCCTCAAATCCCTCCTTACCTTGTTGGTGATGCTTTCCACTGCTGCTCTGTATTCTGGAGACTGGGAGTCGGGGTTGGTGAGGTTTTCATTGACTATTCTAAAGCTCAGTCTGTAGCCCACTTTGGCTGCAGTCAGGAGAGGCTTTCTGGTGCCAGCTGTGTCTGTGAGGGGGAAACCTGAAGAAAAAGGGTGGAGTGAATTTATTTGTATAAAAGCAATATAGGTACATCCCTGCTTAGACCACATAATGTGACCCTGAAATTCTCCAGGAATTTTTGTGATTTAAGGATTTCAGGGATGGCAATACCCTGTTGGATCGGTTTCATTGTGTCAAACTTCACAGAAAACCAACAAACCAAAGGGTTCATCCGTGCTCAGGCCCCAGTGATGAGGAGTGAGATCCCAAAATCCCGCTATTCACAGGGATGCTTACCATGGACGTGCAGGCTGTTCCTGTCCAGGCTGTAGTGGCCCAGTTTGGTGGCATTGCTGGTCATGGTGCTCAGCTCCTGGTGAAGCTTTTCCCTGTCAAACCTGGCCAGGCTGGCATTGTCCTTGTAGCTGCACACAGCGTCCACCTTGGTGTCATCCCTGTGCCTCCCAGACCTGAGGAAAAATGTCAGGAATGCTCTTGGGGACGCTGCTCTGCTGGCAGAACTCCCTGTGGGGGTTTTAG
Source organism: Pardalotus punctatus (assembly GCA_013400915.1). NCBI lineage: Eukaryota > Metazoa > Chordata > Aves > Passeriformes > Pardalotidae > Pardalotus > Pardalotus punctatus. The sequence goes on along the minus strand of VZTX01006373.1, from coordinate 5,640 downwards.
GACAGACTCCAAACCCTCAGTGCTGATTGTCTCCTGCATCCTCACCAGGCTCTGCAGGACCAGGGTGATGATGTTTAGACACCAAAATGATTTTACCAGCAAAAAAAATCCTGGCTGGACAGGGAGGTGTCGCTGGTTCTGTTTCTGGCCTTGGAACAGGCACAGTAACACACAGATTGAAGGAGTGTGAGGGCACGTGAAGAAGTGGTTAATTGAACTTTCAGGGGTAGTTTAGGTATTTTATATTTAGGTGTTTTAGTATTTCAGATACTTTTAGTTTTAGAATCCTTTCAGATACTTTTAGTATCTGCAGGGAGGGCTCAGGGGAGGGCCCAGGCTCTGCTCTGTGGGGCCCAGTAATGGGACAGGAGAAACAGGCAGGGATTGATGCCCAGCAAGTTCCACCTGGACAGGAGGAAGAACTTCCCTGTGCAGTGAGCAAGCACTGTAACAGATTATCCAGAGCAGTTGTGGACTTTCCCTCACTGGGAATGTTCCAGAGCCGTCTGGACACAATCCCTGTGCTGTGGGATGTCCCTGCTAGGACCTTCCAGCCTGGCCCATCCTGTCATTCTGGAATTCTGAGTCTTACCTAAATCTCATGGCTTTACATCCTGTGTAGGCAGAGCCTATGCTGCTTCTTTTGAAAAGAGGGTCAAGCTGTTAAAAAAAATAAAAATACAACTGAGTGCTGGGAATCACATCCTGAGTTGAAAGCAGGCGGATTTAGGTCACCACCGTGACCCAAAAGGGGAACAAACAGAGCCAGACTCACATAGTGGTTCATAACTTTCACTGTGGAAAGGAATTTGCGGGAATTTGGGGCATCCAGATCCGCAGTATAGCGGAGGTTGGTCAAGGTGAAGTTCAGTGTGAAATTCCTGGATGTTGGTATTGGTGCAGCTGTGGTGCTCCGGGCTGTAATCAAAGAGCAGAAGGATTAGGGATTTCATAGGAAAAAAACTATTTTCACTTTCAAAGACTTTCCTAATCCCAGCACACCTCAAGGCTAATCTGAATAATCTCTTCCCCTCAGATTTTCTGAGGGCACCGCTCCTTTGAGAGCTTCCCCTGAACTGAATTGGGCAAAATGAATTGGGAAAAACGAATTGGGCAAAATGAATTGGGAAAAATGAATTGGGCAAAATACTTACGGGATCTCTCAAGGGGGTCGTTGTAACCTGGGGAGGAAACGCAGGAGAAACAGTTATGTAAGAGAGCAGTTATGTATGGGAGAATGGAAGTGGAGAGGGGATGATTAAAAGGATGATTTGGGAATGAATCATCAGAACCAGGCCCCAAGGGTGTGAATGTGTTAAACAAACAAAGCTTAGGCAGAACAAGGTGCTTTGGAAGAGCAGGGCTACAATGAGATAATGTTTAATTAAACACTGTGAGACAGATATCAGGTGAACTGTTCACAGGCAGGTGAATGATTGAGGTCGAGACTAACATTAAGTCATTCTTCAATGTAAAATAGAAATTGAAGTCTTCAAAAATGTCGACATGAAAAGATTTTAAATCTTACACTTCATTTTGCACAGAGAAATCATGCAGAAAACTCCAGACCTTCTCCTCAAGGTCACTTTTTTAATATTGAGGTGATCCCTGAGATGCAAGGTGGTCCCAAACTGCTCTAGAGCCTGAAGGAATGAGGAAATCAAACACTCACCGCTGATGTAGAGGCTCTTGTTGTCCAGGCTGTAGATTCCCAACTTGGTGATGCCACTTGTCATTCTCTTGAGCTCTTGGTAAACCTCAGCTGGCACAAACTTGGGCACTTGGGGGCCCTTTCCATAGCTGCAGATGGTGTCCACTCCTGTGCTATCCCTGTTCTTCCCAGGCCTGAGGAATTGAATACCATGGAGGTTGGCTTAGTTGGTAAAAAAATCTGCTGGGTTTTTTTTTTTCTGATGTGATTAAAAAACCCTCCAAATAAACCACAGGGATATGGCCTTACAAAGAAAAAGGGCTTTGTAAGATAAAGACCACACAGAAGTGCACAGGAGCTTTATTATAATGAAAGAACTACTTGAGAAAGGAAAATAATCATTATTAAAGCATCAGTCAAATCTGAGGAAATCCATTTGCTGCGGTTCCAAGCAAATCTCTGTGGTTATTGCTCACCTGAATCCTGTCACATTGCAGCCAGTGAAATGGGGGCCAATGCTGCTCTTCTGAAGCAGGGGCTCAATCTGGCAAGGAAAAATCTTTGTGAATATGGGAAACCCAAAATCCTGGGTGATTTCAGTGAAAAACAACAGGACTTTGGCTTACGTAGTGTTTCATTATTTTCTCAGTGGACCGGAATTTACGGGAATTTGGTGTCTGCAGGTCTGTGGTGAACCTGAGGTTGGTTATGGTGAAGTTCAGGGTGAAGTGCTCTGTGACTGCTCCTGGGCTTTGTGTGGTGGCTGATGTTACTGCTGCAAGAGAGAACAAAAATGACAAGGATAAAATTAGAGCAGGATCTTCATAAAACACTGCTGTAATTGGGTTTCTTAAAAAAAAAAAGAACATGTGAACACGATCCCGCCCTTCAGACACTTGGCAATGTTACAAACATCGCCAAATCAGCAGGAAACAAAATCTATTTAGGCCTTTAAGTAGCTTTAACCTGTATCTGGTTTTGAATATACTTACAGGATGGACTCTGTGGTTCATTGTAATCTGAAAAACAAACGGGGAATTATTAGGAAAATATTCCAAAAATGTCCCAGCAGGACTAAATGCATGGGGTTTTATTACAAAATTGCAGTTGCTGAATTCAGGACTTTTAAATTGGTGACTGACAGGGTTTTGTTCTCTAATTTTTGTTCTCTGTTTTGAGAGGCGAATTTAATCTTCTTCATTCTCATTTCAAATTACTCTGTGTCAACATTGAAGGCTGGAATTTATCTCAGAGGTCTTCTCCAACCATAACAGTTCCATGATTCTGACAGAGAATCCCAGAATGGTTTGAGATGAAAAGGGCCTTAAAGATGGTCCAGTTCCAACCCCGCCCCTGCTGTGGACAGGGACAATTTTCACTAGGCCAGGATGCTCTGAGCTCCATCCCACAAGGCCTTGAACACCTCCAGGGATGCGGAATCCATGATTTCACTGGGAATAATGCCTTGGGGAGGTGTCGTTACCATTGACGTAGAGGCTCTGGCTGTTGAGGCTGTAGTGTCCCAGCTTGGTGACGCCGTTGGTCATTTTGCTCAGCTCACGGTAAACGGTTGCTCTGTTGAATTTGGGATCTGAAGGCTCGTCCCTACAGCTGCACATGGCATCCACTCCTGTGTCATCCCTGTTCTTCGTGGGCCTGGGAAAGGAGGCATTGGCTCAGTCATTATTGAGAAATACAGCTTAACTTTCAGTCGATGATCAAAGACGGGGGTCAGAAAAACCTCTGGGACATTGCTACCATGTAAGAAAACACTCAGACATGAGTTGAATGCTGAGAAATGGGAATTTTAAGAAGCGGGGAATGGGGAATTTTCTCAGGTGTGGCTCTTACCTGAATGCCATTACTTTGCAGCCAATGTAAGCTGGGCCAATGCTGCTCCTTTGGAGTAAAGGATCAACCTGGCAATGGAATAACAACATGGAAGTAAGTAAAATGTCCCTGTGAAGGTAAGAGATACTGATGAGAGAACCATGCCCAGGCTGGGCATTGTTTGGCCAGACTTACATAATGGTACATGACTTTTTCTGTTGACTTGAATCGCTTGGAACTGGGTTTCTGCAGATCTGCAGTGAACTGGAGGTTGGTTATTGTGAAGTTCAGGGTGAAGTTCTTCACTGTTGGTGCCAGAGGTTGGGTGCTTTGATCAGCAGCTGTAATGAGAAAAGAAAGTTATTGCTTGAAAATACCATTTATGTTCAGCATCCCAAGAGGGCTAAGAAAAATTCCCAGATGTTCTAGTTGGCTTCAAGGCTGTAGAAGCTGTGATTCCCTAACAGACTCCTGAATTCTCTTAGTATTTTATAGTCCAGCAGTGCTCTTGCTTGATTAATCAAGCTTGCTTTTTTGGCTGTTGCTAATTAGCAAAATCTTATTGCTCCTCAATTTCTCTTTAAAGGTACTTACCTAATTCAGGCTGCACTTCATTGTGACCTGTGGGGGAAGAAAAGGGACAGGATTTGAGAAAGTGCCTTACAGTTGGGAAGTTTTGGCACACACTGGAATACAGAAGATGTCTGAGAGCTCCTGTGTAAACATTTCCTAGGAAAGACTGATCTGGTGACTGTCCAGGCATAAATGCACATTCATCCTGCTGGATGTTGTTGCCAAACTGCTGCTTTTCCTAGCAGGGCACAGAATTCTCCCTTTCCTACGGAGGTTAAGAGAGAATTTACCCATTCCCTAAATCCAATTTAGAATCACAGAACGGTTTGGGTTGGAAGGAAACTTGAAGACCATGAAGTTCCAACCACCTTGCCATGGGCAAGGAACAATTTAACTTCAATATGGAAAATTTATGCGTAATTTTGTCAAGCAGTGATGAGTTCTAGTGCTGTTCCTTGACCTTGAGAGGTCAATCCCTATATTTTCTGAGAATCCCATAGATAGAAAACCTGAAGTAATTGTAACAAACTAAACTTGAAAAAGGTTTATTTTACTACATTTAAAAAACACATAGAAGTGCGTGAATTTATAGATGTATGTAGAGTGCATGGGCAGGTCCTGTAAACCCAACAAAAAGAATGAGAGATAAAGTTGAGTGAAAGAACAAAAAATGTTGAAAATAGGGAATTACTTAGTGAATGAATATGACAAGATATGAAATAATTTAAGTATAGAAAATAAAATGTAAGAAAATTAGAGAAATTTAAAAAATATATCACCATTGACGTAGAGGCTGTCCTTGTCCAGGCTGTAGGGGCCCAGCTGGGTGATGCCTCTGGTCTTGTTGCTCACTTCGTGGTACAGCCCCACCCTGTCGAAAGGCGCAGCCGAGGGCTCCTTCCTGTAGGTGCACACGGCGTCCACCCGGGTCTCGTCCCTGTGACTGCCTGGCCTGAAAAACAAAGGGACTTCCTTGAGCACCCTCCTCTGCACAATCCCCCCTCATGGCTGGACCCTGGTCCAGCTGAGGCCATTTCTCATTGGGGAATCAAGCCCTGTCTTCCCAAAATGTCTGTGTTTGGTGGCCAGACACTGCTCTCCAAGTCCAAGGCAGCCCTGGGACACTTCATGAAGGACTGAGCCTGGAAGGGCTTTGAAGTCATTCTAGGGGTTCCCAAGCCATCTTAACCTTCACTGCCCCACAATGAGAGTAAAGGCACTGAGGGAGTGTTCTTGGAGAGCAGAGTATCAGACAGAAATGCCAGAGGCAAGAGGGCACCGGGGAGAAGGTCCTACCTCCCTAAAAGAGCAGAACATGAGTGTGCCCAGCCCCTTTATTTGAGGGACAGCCTTGCAAAGGCACATTGGGGTGCAACTCATACCTGAAGTCGGCTGTCTCACAGCCGTGGAAAGAGGGGCCAATGCTGCTTTGCTTCAACAGGCGGTCAAGCTGCCAAGGGGGGAGGTTTCAAAATTAAGCCATGACCATCTCTCTGCACTCCATCCATACGGATGAAGCCAAAGAGGGCAAAGGCATGGGTCAGTGCAGGTCTACTTACCAGAGTGTTCATAACCCTCTGAGTAGC
>VZTX01006372.1:77972-101936 GCA_013400915.1 Pardalotus punctatus | reverse complement strand
CAAAAACCCAACCCTACATTAAAAATCACGTTGAATGAAGAAATAGAAGATGAAGTCCTTCAGATTTTACTTTTATAATAAAAGGGGAGACAAAAATACAGATATATTTTCTAAAAATGTGAAGTTGGGGAGGAAGTCTGACTAGCTTAATATGCATTTACAAAGATGCAGAATCTTGCAAAAATATTTATACTTTCCCTGTTTTACTCTTTTGGACTATTGCTTTTCATGCTTCCAAAATTTTAGTGATTATTTTTAAAAAAGTTTTAAAATTTTGTAATTATTTTTCTAATTTGTTACTAAATAAATTTGGTAAGATTTATGGGACAATGCAAAAAGACCCCAACCCTCAAAACTAAAATAACAGTAGCACGTAATAAAATAAAGGTTGTTATTATTCATATTATAATGAAATTAATTTAGTTAAAAACAAAGAACTGCCATATTTAAATAAAAAAAAAAATTAGAACCGAACCCCAGCAGATGAGGAACTGTCAGGACAAGGATTTAAACCTGGCTTGAACTCTGAGCATCCTCACCAAGACTCATCCCTAAATCCTATTTCTTGGTATCATATGGAAAGGATCTGCTTGAATTTTCAGACTGAATGTTCAAATTTCAGCACTGGAGGCAAGAAAGAAAAAAAATGAGCAGCAAAAAGAAAAGAGTGTGACCATGAGCTGGACTCAAAAATCCAACCCCTCTGCCCTGGAAAATTTTGTGTTTGATGTGGGATCACAAACACGAACGGAACATGAAACCAGCGTGGTTTGGTGTTTGAGAGAAGAGAGGCAATTTAGAACCAGAACTGATTCCTAAACGTGTACCTGTGAAATTAATATTTCACTCCTCTCAATTGTTTTCATACATCTTTAATTTTATCGTAACCTGATCCTCAGTAGAAAATTTTAGGAAAATTTCTTTGATTTCTGCCCATTGTGCAGCATGACAAATACACCAAAATTCAGTGCAGCCACATGCAAGTGCATCCATTGAATGAAGTGGTTTCCATTAATCTTTTCTCCTATTGTAGTAACTCCTTTTTAATGGGAAAAAATCTTATCCATATGTTTATGTACATGTGTCAACACATCTGTATAAAGTATTAGAAAGCAAGAGAAGAAAAAATGCATTTTTGCTAAAAGTTTTATATAAGTACATGCACATTTATTCATAAAATAGATGTATATTTACATATCCATATCCTTTTTTATAGAGATGTTCATTTCTACCTCCATGTGTTCATGTATTTGCACATATAAACACAAAAATATAAATATATATGCATGTATATATATATTCCTCTGATCTTCTTTCCTCACCAACTGCAGTCCTTTATTCAGTGAAAGTTTCCAAGTGTCTGCACATTTATTTCTGGATAAAAGAAGCAGTTTGAGCTCCTGACCACTATTCTCTAACAAATAATTCTTTGTGGCTGTAATTAAGATGGCTCTGAAAGACTGCTGGGATGTCTTAGTGGTCTGGAGAGCACTCCCCCCTCCCCTGAAACAAAATCCTTTATCACATTTTTGAATTAATTATAAAAGTTAAAAATTAAATCTTTCTTGTGTCCCCCATAATAATCCTCCCAGATCAGTTTTTGTCCATATTAATGGAGAACACATCCCTAGTAAGATTTAATTTCAAACTTTTATAATTATGGTTAAAATTAAATCTTACTGTGGCTGTATAACACATTAACATGAATGAAAGCCAGCCTAGGAGGATTATCAATGGTACTCCAGCACGATTTATTTTTAACTTTTGCAATTAATTAAAATCTTTGGATAAAGATCTTGTTTTGGAGTGGGGGAGTCCCTATTAAGATGAAGCCCACAAAGTGTTTCCATTCTTGTGCAGGGTATTGAAGATGGGAAGGAAAAGGCTGGGAGCTCAGGGAGATCATCCAATAAATCATTCCTGGCAGAGCAGGACTTAGCTCTGAGCTGCCTCTGCTCTGGAGAAAATGGTAAAAATACACCAAAACAGCACTTTGTTCCTTAAAAATACCAGCAACAGCCCATAAAAGCGGGGATACAACCCCACACCACTCGGAATACCATGAGAGGTATCGTCCCATTCAAGTTCTCCTTTTTTTTCCCTTGTAAAAAAACCACAAATCTAAAGGTAAAACTACTTTGTCTTGATTGTTTTTGTTGTTTTCAGAAAGAAAAAAAACCAAACATTCAGAAATGAATTTTAGCAGTAACAGTGACCAGCACAGGGTGTCCCTCACACTCAGCTTTGCTGCACCAGCTGCACTTTGCCAGCCAAAAAAGGGGGAAGCCCCCAGGAATCTTCATCTCCAGAAATGCTGAGTCCCTCAGGGCTCAGGTTTTTGCAGTCCCTGCACCGAAGGTTTCCCAGCCCCAGGGAAAGCACAGCCCCCGTGGGAGAGGCCATGGATTCCTTGGGAATGGTGGAGTTTGGAAAAGACCCTCAAGATCATCAAGCCTAACCATAAACCCAGCACAGCCAAGTCCACCCTCAAACCATGTCCCTAAGAGCCAGGTGTTCCTCTAGCACCGGCTAAGGAGGAAGGGAATTTAAAATAAGCAGAAGAAAATGTTGTCTGAGGCCTTTTTCTCCTCAGAGAAGTTTCTTCAGTCAATGGCTTTATTCTTCCATGGTCAAACATCCTGCACTTCTGAAAAGTTATGTTAAGTCAGAAATTATCCCAATTCCCTCTGAGAAGCCAACATAGAGTTTGCAATCAGGGCTTTGCAGCGCCTGGCTTTTATAAAACAGTTTTTGTTTACAATCAGTTCTGCCCTGTCCCTGGAAGTGTCCAAGGTCAGGTTGGACAGGGCTTGGAGCAACCTGGGATGGTGGAAGGTGTCCCTGCCATGGCAGGGGTGGAATGGGATGATATTTAAGGTCTCTTCCAACCCAAACCATTCTAGAATTGTCTAAAATGTGCCTTGGAGGAGAATAAACAGAGAGAGAAGGGAAGCTGAGAAACGACAACGCACAGGGAGAGAAATAGTCGTAGCCAGACTCTGAATTCAATCTATGACAGGCATCACACTTGGCTGGAAACAAAAGCATTGTCTCCTATATGATTCCTTTGGCAATCAGGAAATGGGAACTTGCCCATTCTTTGTAAATATGAAAGTATTTATATTGCATCAAAAGTATCTGATTCCACTATCGTGTTTTTCTTCTAAGACAAACCACAGAGCTCAAAAACTTTGGCTAACCTCGCTCCTTCCCCGTGATTTGCTTTAAGTTACACAAAAAGAATTTCCCAGTTTGTGTTTCCCAGAAAATATCACCTGAAAAATAAAATATTTATGAGAAACACTGCAAGAGAGGGTCTGATTTTAACATGAGGGAGCGGCCAGGAGGATCAGAAAAAATATAACCTTGCACATCCACCTTGGAAAACCCAACAACATTGAAATGAAAACATCAATGTCTCTTGTAAAGCAAGAGGCTGAGACACCCTCGCCAGTTCCTGTGTCCTTAAGGAAATGATTTTACTTAATTTTGTTGTAGTTAATTTTCTGCAGGGATTCAGTCATCCATTAACTGAAGTTCTTGCAGAAGAAAAGTTGGAAATATCGCATTTTCAGTGATTTTTAAACACAGTATTATTGAACGTACAAGCGAGTGGAAGATTATCCATAATATCTATCTATCTATATATATATACATATATATAGATATATATAGACATAAATACATATATTCATAGGGAGGGAGGGTTTTTTCTCTTTTCCTTCCTAAAATGAAAGAATATCCCTGTATGATATGTCCATGTAGGAATGTCACACCTAGTCCTCAAACAATTCTGGCCAGTTCTGACATAACAAGGAATAAGCAGTTCTACAAAGAAGGACTAAAAATCACTTCAGGAAAGTTTCGATATTCAATGAGATTTTCTTAAACAATCTCCTCTTGATTTGCTGATACTTCTTTGAATTATTCAGAGATGGGCACTGAATTCTTTTCCTGTTCCCCTCCTCTGTTATCCCGGGAGCAATGGTTTCCCAGCCCCTGCCAAGAGCTTCCCTCACCCACTATATTTCACTGAAACCAGTTCCCCACACCGAAGCAAAGAGTAATTTCAAATATAAAAGCAAAACTGCAAACAAGTCACTCGTGGCTTTTCCTCCCCTTCCTCACTGGATATTCCTGACTGAAAGCTGTAATTATTCATTTTGGGAAGTCCTGTAAGCCGTGTCATTGCGAGTGCCGATGAATTTTCTGGGAATTATTTGAAATGTTTCCGGTTAAGCTCTAGACTTAACATCTCAAGAAGAAAAACTAATGTTTCTACCACATATTTTATTAAGCCCTTTAGGTCCTTTTACAAGAGAGGAAATACCAATTAACGTATAATTTAGCAGAACAAAATATTATCCCATTTCAACCAGTACCCACTTCCTTGAAGTTTATTCAAGCATTAATAACCATTTAATGCAATTTAACTACACTGAGGTATCCGTTACATTAATATCATATATCCATCAGGAAATTAGAGTTTTGCCTCTATGAATTTTGTATTACAAGAAAGTCTTTATAATTTTATTCTGCACTTTATGGTGGCTAATTTAAGTTTTAAAATGGTTCAGATAACTTCCCAGCCTCTCTCTTCTGCAGTGTAATATGACTAACAAATTGTTACTGATGTTAAAAGATCATGGATACATCATTTATTAAAGAGGGCTGGAGAGATAAGTTGGAAAGAGTGCATTTCCCATAGAATCCCTGTTTCCAGGAGCTGACACCCAACCATGGGAACGAGCTCCAAGTCCTGGGATGCTCAGGACCCTGGGATCCACAGGAGTGGAAACAATCTCAAAAAAAATCCTTAAATTTAATCTCTCAGCCTAAAGAAACTTCCTGCCCACTCTCCAGGAATATTTAACACGGACATCGGGATGAAAGACCGATGAAAAAGAGATTTCCCCCATCCTGCCTGCTCTGGGCATCGTGGACCAGTGGTGCCCATTAGAAAAGGGAGTTGAGGGTCAGTGATAACCCAAAATAAAACAGAAAATCCTTCTAAAACCCTTAAATGTGAGACAAGCAGAGGTAGGCACAGCTCCTCTGAAGTGCCCTCAGAGAGACAGGAGAGTTTTGGCTATTGCAGCATCAGTTTGTTCAACTATTTAAATTCACAGGGTTTTTTTACCTTTTTCCTTTGTCAAAATACCAGAATACAAAACTAGCCCTGATGAAAACAGCCAGAAATAAATTCTGAGACAATGTAAACAGATAATTTTAAAAGAAAAGAAAGAAAAAAAAAGATTATGCTATTAAAGGTTGGAATGGTATTTAGTGTTCAATTCTACCTCATGGATTTTCTGTGAAACTTTGCCCAAATTTTTTAAGTCTTTCTATCCCAGTTAAAGAGAAATGAGAACATAGATTTTTCTTTCAGATTTGAGAATTTAAAGCTTTTTCTTGGTGACTCCTTTTCTTCAGACGTATTTCCTAAACAACAAATTTTTATATACCTTTATATACATTTGTGTGCAGCAAGATGAGCAATAAATCTTGATTCTCATTTACGTTATTATCTCTTAATTCTAGAATTATCTTCTTGCTTACAAACTGCTCTGCTCTAAAGCAAAACTTTTCAGTCATAACTTTTTTGACTTTTTTTGCTCATTCTGTGAATGCTTTTGTAGGGAAAACTGTTTGAAAAGAGATTGGTTAGGTACATCCCAAGGAATTTACCAGCACCTGCCTTCCCCTACTCCTGCACTCCTCGACAGATCCTGCAAACCCCTCCTTTGGTAAGGACAGTGATCACCTCTTTATGCCCCTGGAAAACAACCAGACACTTTTCAAGCACTGAGGATTAATTTATAAATTAAATTAAATGTGTCATGTCCTAGTTGTATGCAAGAAGTTCTTTATGTGTTGGTCTGAGGGTCAGTACACCTGGATTAGCTGGAAAATCAGAACAGTTTCAAGCATTTGGAAAAGAGAAAAGATCTGTAGAAATTGTCCCACAAAAAGGGTTTATTGAGGACCTGGATGGAGGGAAGAGAGCAGCTCAGTGAGAAGGACCCCAAAAATGGGTTGGACATTCTCCCCATTTATTTCCAGATTAAAAAAAATATTCCTAGAACATGGATTATAACCTTGGCTGTTGGAGGGAAGAAATATTTGTTATAAAGCCTTTGAATTAATAAATGCCACAAAATATCCTGCCTTTTGCATCTCATCCAAGGAGAAAAGTGCAAACAAGCTTGCAGAACTACAAAAGCCAAACACACAGCACTGTAATGCTGCTCCTCCTGTGATTTCCATACACTGGAAAAAACCTTCCCCTGCACAAGCACGGCTTCTCCTCAGCCCTTCCCCAGCCCAATGCATTTTTCTGCATCAGAAAATTACAGATTCTGAGATAAATTTTCCTGGGGTGCATTACTGAGTCACCTGGATGCCTAAATGAGATGCCAAAGAGTGGTAGGAGAGCCCATATTAAATCTCTTTTTCTGACAGCATCAGTGGAGAATAAAAGATATCTGTCACATTGTTGATATGAATCTCCTCCTTATTGTGCCTTTTGGCATCTGTGGATTGTTAAAGAAGCCTGAAACTGCCTTTTCTGCAAATTCTTTCAACNTTATTTCCAGATTAAAAAAAATATTCCTAGAACATGGATTATAACCTTGGCTGTTGGAGGGAAGAAATATTTGTTATAAAGCCTTTGAATTAATAAATGCCACAAAATATCCTGCCTTTTGCATCTCATCCAAGGAGAAAAGTGCAAACAAGCTTGCAGAACTACAAAAGCCAAACACACAGCACTGTAATGCTGCTCCTCCTGTGATTTCCATACACTGGAAAAAACCTTCCCCTGCACAAGCACGGCTTCTCCTCAGCCCTTCCCCAGCCCAATGCATTTTTCTGCATCAGAAAATTACAGATTCTGAGATAAATTTTCCTGGGGTGCATTACTGAGTCACCTGGATGCCTAAATGAGATGCCAAAGAGTGGTAGGAGAGCCCATATTAAATCTCTTTTTCTGACAGCATCAGTGGAGAATAAAAGATATCTGTCACATTGTTGATATGAATCTCCTCCTTATTGTGCCTTTTGGCATCTGTGGATTGTTAAAGAAGCCTGAAACTGCCTTTTCTGCAAATTCTTTCAACTCCTTAGTTCTTTTTATTTGTCCAGCAGGCTTTGGTCTTGTTAAGCTTTGCCTATTGAAGGGAAGGAAAAATAGGCCCAATATATTTTATAATTCCAGCAGTGCTCTCTGGCCAGAAGGAACTGGCCAAACTCTTTGGTGGGAGAGTCAGCAACAGCAGACAGAGCAGCTTCACAAGGCAGCCAAGCTTTAGACATAGAGGAACAACATCATTTAGGTATTATAAATGTCTTGGCTTTAATTGCTTGGTGCACACGAAATTTCTTTCTGCTGTAGCAGTGACAGGTAAAAAAATTCAGCATTTCAGCGAAGAGTCCAATAATGTCATTTAACAGAGCAAAGCAGTGCAGGACATGCTCAGAGACCTTGAAGTTGATATTTCTTTTATCTGTATTACAAAGCGTTGCACAAACAAAAAATACACCACTATAATATGCAGAGAGGAAAAACTTGCCAAACACCAAAAAAATAAAGCAAGAATGACTGGTATCTGTCATGTTGCTGTGCTGCTATAAATTAGTAATATTTCTGTATTTAAATATGCCCTAGGATTAAATTGTAGTTATAGCAGAAGTTCTCACCCTGGTCCTGGTTAATGAAATTATCAATACAATTAGCTTTAACAATCTCTACTTCAGTTTAGCCACCCCTAAAACAGAAAATATATTTGCAAAGCCTCAGCCTGGAGGAAAAAACAGACACCAGAAACAGCACCAACGTGAAAGGAAATAATAAGTGACTGCCGGCATAGTTCAGTCTGCCTAAAATTCTCCTTTTAATGAACTTCAGCAGAATTTGAACCAATTTCTTAGTCTTGCAAAGCACACATATGTTGGCTTTGTGGTTTTCCTTGTATATTTATTTTTCCATCGATCCACAATGGGAAAAAATAAAATAGCCTGAATTCCTCATAGAAAGCTTAATAATGTTTCAATACATCAGTAATCCCACATCACACAGCAACACTAAATCACTGTAGAAATAAGAAACTCTTTTTAATGTAATAATTAATTAATGATTCAGACTGCAGCTCTCACTTGTTGTATCTACTGTCATTTAATGCAACGTGAAAGGAAAATATTATTCTGTAAATCTTTGAGGGAAAACCAGATATTTTCAATATCTTATGGATATAGCCAAATATACAATTAAATTCATACAAATCTGCAGGAATTTAGAGTAAAATCTTGCCTGATAAAAATCACTACTCAAAATGGATAATTAGGGATTTACAATATATTGCAGTGAAGTGCAGCATCATTAGTTCAATTAAACCTGCTTAAGAATAAAATCAAGCTGTGATTTTATTTTCTAAATTTTCTATTGAGAAAAATACTCCAATTTTTTATGGCAAAAAGATTCAGCTTGAGCACAGCTTATTATGTCACAAACTTTACAGATTTCCACTCTAATAAAATCCACTTGTGAACTTCTTCTAATAAAAGCCCTACACGCAAGAAAAAGTCAACTTACGCAGTTAATATTTTTAAACTGGTCCACCCATAAAATGAGGGGAAAGAACCCATAGAAGGAGAGAAGGAAATTGAAAAATATAAATGTTATATTAAAAGGGATCATTATTAAAAATGTTTTAATATAACAACCTGATATGTTGTTTTTCCTTATCTGACCTGTTGAGCAACAAGTGACACAAGGACCAGCTCGGAAAACTTCAATCTAAACTAATTTTTACTAATAATACAAATTATAATTAATATGTTCCTGCTGTCATTGACATTTTTTGATATTCCCAGGTCCCTGAGTCAGAGCAGACTGAAAATGCGACACCATTTTTAACAATTTCCTGTAAGTAAAATACAGACTGGATTTTCTCGTAGAAGAACCCCTATAATCTGCAGTGCCACTAACAGGTTTTACAGCATTCAATTGAGGGCATAGAGGAGAAGTGAAAATTCCCATCTATTACAGCAGATGAAAAGCCAGAGAGGTTAAAATGTAGCTTTCCTTAAATGTTAGTTTATCCTGGATATTTGTATTATTATTAAAATCAAAATATAGAAAATTGACTTAATGTACACCAGAAAACAAAATTTTTTGGGGATCTTTTCCAAAACGATCTCTTCTATTACTGCTTTGTGTATCTAATGAACAAAACCTGAGCCGTGGAAACGAATTTTTGGCATTAATTTCATTAATCCATCATTCAAGCATTTGTTTCAAAGATCTCATTGGATCTTACAAGAAAAAATGCAGACTAAATAAACTCTGCAGATGGAAAAAAAAAGACCACGAGTGAGGCAGAGAAGTTGATCACTCTGAAGGTTGGGGCTGCTCTTGTTGTGTAATGTTCTGCTCCCTGACAATATTTCAGGATAAGAATGGTCTTAGAATGATCCATTTCAGCCCCTGTACCAGCCAGGCCCACAGCAATAAGTTTCTACTATATATAAAAAAAATGCTAAGCAAACAAACACCAGAAAAAACACACAAAAAGGCAAAAAAAAATCTCAATTTTTTTTGTAGGTTACAGCAGTGAGCTTTGATTAGGAGTAGGAAAAAAAAAACACAAAGTAGATTTGGAGAATTCCCATACTCAGCCTGCTCCAGGCAACTCATCCCAATGCCCTGGACTATTCCAAAAAATCAGATGAAGCAATAAATCCCAAAGCACCTTCCTTAACTGATTTACACTGCTAGACATGCAAGATTCAACAAATATTAATTGAAATTCAAGCTAAATTGGTCAGAGAACGAGTTTCTAAAATTCAAGGAGCCCGAGAGCCTGAATTTCTTTCTTGAACCGTCATTATTGGAAATATATTTTTGTACTGATGGATCAGCAAAGCACTGATAAGAAATCAAAGATTCAATAAGTTATTTTTCCCACTTTGGAGCACTGTGGGAGAAAAAAATGACACGTTCTGATAGGCAGCCCTGCTGTAGCTATTACAAGAGTCACAAGTTACGAGTTCCCAAACTTTTCTACAATTGCTTTTATAATCTCTTTCTTTTAATATTCCCTTTTTAGGCAATAACTTTAAAATTCTCTCTAAACCAATTGAAAAGCAGAAAAATAAAAAGGCAAGAAATCCAGGGATTTTACAGCAGAAGCTATAACTGCACGAGTTGTTTTTTTTTCAGTAGTTCTTCTGCTAAAAAGCAGAAGGGAGAGAAAGTCGAAATTTGAAAGTGTTGAAGGGAAATAGGCCCTTTGTTGAATATATTTAAGAAAAAGCATTGATATGGAACTTCTCAGTGTGCTCTCTAAATTCTTTAATACCACATGGCATGATTCACAGCTTCTGTTTTCTTACCAGAGCTTTTCCAAAACTTTCCTTTCGAGACATTGCCCGAAGTTTTCTCAGGCATGTGAATGGGATTTCTCTTGGCCTGATAGTTCTGCTACACATTTTCCCCTTCCAATAACTATTAAGCATTCTCAGGTGCCAAGCAGTTCATATAATTGAGAATTTGGGTATTTCATCCTGGGTTTATGCAGGGGAAGAACTAATCCTTTAGTCACTCACACTTCACATGCATTTGTTCAGAAAATCGGGGGTGTTTATGTTTTCTTTCCAAAGAAAAAGTGTTTCTTGGAAACCTGAGAAGTTTGTTTCCTGGGTGTTTTATTCAAAATCTCTGCCATATTCTTCCTCACTTCCTGCAAGTTCACTTAACAGATTTTTGGCTCCTATGCAAATATTTTTTTATGTAATGGTGATGCACAAAATCATCTGCTGGCCAGTAGCTGAAGGAATTTGATGATATTCATGCAAGACAAGTTTTTTTCCAGTCCCCTCATCAAATTTTTGCTCTTTGTGCCGTCTTCACAGCACTACCTCTCATTTTTCATTTCATCCATCTGGCACCTGGTCTCCATCTCAGCACGAGGGCAGAGTTCACCTCTGTGGAGATTCTCATTGAGACACAAAATTCTGCACCCAGGGATGTTTCACTGGCACAGGGTGTCCAGAGAAGCTGTGGATGCCACATCCCTGGAAGTGTCCAAGGCCGGGTTGGACACTGGGGCTTGGAGCACCCTGGGATAGTGGAAGAGGTCCCTGCCCATGGCAGGGGTGGGATGGGAGGAGTTTTAAGGTCCCTCCCAAAGCAAAACAAATTATTCTATGAACGTGCAGAGTGGAATAAACAATGGTTGTCCCCCAGTCCATTGGTATTTTTCCAAAAGGAATCTGTGTGCACACACGGCTTTGGACATGCTCTGTAAAACTCCTGATTCCCAACCATGCAGGTGCTGTTTGGTTGGACAATTCCTGGCATCACAAACCCCACTGCACTCGTTCTCTGCAGGTGACTTTCCCGGAGTTTCCAGATGTCCACAGGACCATTTAGATCTACTGCTTCTCCCAGGTAGTCAAATATCCAAAACTCCTTAACAAGTGTATTTAAGTCACTGCATTTCATGTAGAAAAAAAATTCCTAAGTGAGAATTTAAAAAAAAAAAAAAAATGAAAAAAATAGATTTATCCAGAGAATTTTAAACATATGCCATCCCTATACCCTTTTATTTCTGAATAAAAAGAGAATTAGATAGATAATGATTCTGCAAGACAGTGATATCTAACCCTGTTAGAATCACGAAAATCTCTTGTAAATGAAGTTTGCTGGTGATACAAAAATTAGTGGGTATCATCCATACTCAGAAAGGTGGCAATATTTCCTATAAATGTATCATTGTCCTTGATCAGATTAATATAAATGGAATTAATAGGGTTACATAAATTAAAAATTCAGGGCACCATATTAATCCTAGGAAACCAGAAGTGGATGAGGAACAAGGCTGGTCAGGAGAGTAGGAAGGGAAATGAAGGAGAGATCTTAATCTTGGCATGGATATAAACAGGTATGGACTGGTGGTCACCGAGTTGAGGATGGACACCAGAGAAAAGCACAAGAGGAACATCATTCCTGAAGAGCTGCTCAGTGCTCCACACCACAGGAAGGAAAATACTCAACCAGTTTTGAGACAGAGGAATTTCTGAAGGGGATTTTCGGATATGGGCTGCTTTTTTGCAGTAAGCAAAAATAGAGCCTGAGCTAAGCTTGCGTCATTGGCCTACCTCAAAAATCTGTTAAAATGCTAGGGAAAAGCTAAAATTAATTACATTATAGCAACTGGAAGTTGTTATACTTTCCTGAAGAGCAAAAAGAAGTTGGGAAGGTTAGGAAACCTTCTCGAGGCCAGACCGAGAGTTTTCTGTGCCTGGAGAGGCTGGGGAAGAATTTTGCGAACAACTCGAACACTGCTGACTGGACATCTTTGCATGATAAGGACCAGATGGAAAACCCAGAAGAGACTCCACGAATTCACTTGCAAATTATCACTTAGCATTAATTATGCCCAGAAAGCTGCCTCGCGTTGACGTTCGCATTACCAAACGCTCCGGCACGAAGACATCTACGTAAAAGTTTATAATCAAAGCCATGCAAGCAATTTAAATATTGCAAGGCTATAAACAGATTAAAGATACGACTTTATTGAAGTATTTGGGTTTGCAGTGAAACGTTTCGCCATTGTGCCGTGTGTGGCTTTTCTGCTTAGCTGCAAACTACAAATAGGCTGTAATAACACAGCTTTGTGATTAACCAAACAACTAATAACCCACAAGACGTAGTGACTGGCCATCATCCTTGTGTAAATAAGGAAAGCTTATTTTTGCTCGCTAATAGCCGGCACACAACAATGAAATGCTTTTAATAAGTTTTTAAGAGGATAAGATCAAGAAATCAATTTGGTGAGTGCCCTTTTCGATGGCCGCACACCACGGCCGCGGCTGGAGCATGACACGTTTGCATTGTTATTTGGTTGTAAACAAAATTAAAAGATCTGTCATTGAAATTTAAACAGAGAGACTGGTTACATAAACTCAAACATTCTCAGCCCCAGTGCAGTACAATCAACAGTCTGAAGAGACTGTACAGCTAAACAAAGTTTGGGGATGTTTTTGGATAGGGGAGAAAGATTAATAACCAGAAAATAACTCTTGGCTCCCGCTACAAACTCTTAGGAATATAATTTTAAATTTGTGTAAATCCAAAGATTGATGCTCAAGCTTATGAAATAACCATTTTTCTGCAGCGTTGAAATACACACCCACGTGGAAACAAATCTTTTCACTGGCCAATTTTAACAGAATATACTGCTTTTAGCAAAAAAAGCAACTTAAATAAATCTGACCTATCTGTTCTCGTAGATAATGGTAACTGCGGTCAGCAAACAACAAATCTTCTATAAATGGTCATCTTTCCAAATTATGCTGGCTTCAGAATGGGCCTGATTAATTGCACAAACACTGCATGCCTCTGAATGCAATTTGTCTGTGTGCACCCAGAGGATGGATGCCTGAGACATTCCCAGGAGTTACGTGGGAGAGGATTTCTCTCTCTGCTTGTTGCAGGTAAACAACATTTTGCTTCATCACAAGATCTTGCAGATCACTCCAGTCCCAAACAGAGCTGTTGCCTTGCCCTAAATGGGAATATTGGGACAACTGGGATGAGAAGGAAGCTTGGAGAGTCTCCTTCTGTGGGAACTGCTGTCCTGTAGTGAGAGGTAATTTGAAGTGGGAACTGTTAGCTGGCCTCCGTTCTCAGGCACCGATTCTAACCCAAAACAAGCTCAAAATAAGCAGGAATTTTAAAACAAGATATTGGAGGTATTTCCAGCTGGTGCTGTTGTGAGTTATTGTCCTAACTACAGGCAGCCAATGACATTGTGGGGTGGTGATTTGGGACCCAAAGGATGTGAGACATGAGCATTAGAAAACAGTATAAAAGAGGTCTTGTAAAATAAAGTGGAGTTCCTTTCTTTGACTGGAAGCTGTTGTCCCGAGTTTTTACTTGTCCTGTCTGTCTCAATAACAACATCCTTCCAGGAGAAACTTCCCCTCTCTAGCACTGTCTCCTGCTGCTGGCGGAGGTGAGCGCTCGCAGGGCTCCAGATGGATTACGGCAGTTGACTTAAATCCTGTGCCTGGTGTTGAGGGAGGGCTGGCCCGGGGTCATCAGGCTTTTTTCAGCAGCAGCTGACACAGGGGTTGCTCAGACTCAGATCTGAGGCTGGCTTCTGGATCAGCCAGATACAGACTGTTCCGTGCGCTGAAAGCCACGGTGCCACCTTCGAATGAAAGAAACACATGATGCTCACGAGCAAAGAGAATCTTGTGGTCAGCTTGGCTCTAGAAAGGTGATGAATCACAGCCTGATCTCTGCAGCATCCATCTTCTTCACTGGGATGTCGTAGGACACCATGAATTCAGGTTAAATTTTACACATGGCATATTGTTTATAAATGCTATTTGTTGTGTGTGATTAAAACAATCTCCTTAATGCTATCAAAACTTTCAGACACCAGGGAGAGCTGCAACTCAAAAAACAGGATTTCTGACTCTGAGCAGTCGAAGGGTTAATTGGATTTTCCCACTAAGGAGTTAGAGAGCAGCAGGAAGAGTAGCTGGAGTGGAGGATCTAACTGCAATCCTCCCTCACCTTCAGGAGGAGTAACCATCCCACTGGAAAAACCAGGAGAAAAAGATCTGCAAGACAGAGCTGATAAGTCAGGAGCTGTGCACAGATAAGTTGGCTACATGGCTTCCTGCAAGGCACCCAACACCTCCTCTCCATAAATCCCATTATCTGGAACAGGGATGTGATGTACAACACAGAGCATGGGCTTAAGTCTGGGAAAAATCCAAATGCTTGTGCTGAGGTTGTGAGAGATGATTTTGAACTGCTCACGTGAGAATTGCACACTTGCTGCTGCCCCACGTGCTCCCACAGTGACACATCTGTGGCTCCCACCCTCCCCAGTTCCACCTGGTTTCTCATGCAAAGAGAAAATGGGATCCACATTCCCTTCTGTTTTGGCAAAGGGTTTAGCAATGCTTGTTTCATTATTAAAAAAAAAAACAACTTAAAAAAATCCATTAGAAATGTAGGACCAGGCCCTGTTTCATGCAATTTGTAAATGCCCAAAACCAATGTTTTTGATCAATTGTGCAGTTCATGGCACACCTCTCATTCCTCCTCTTTTCTCTATAATCCGCAGAGTTAAAGTTAACAGAAATTTGCTGGTTTGCAGAATTCAAAACATTACACACGCACATTGCCCAGATGGACAACATGAGCTGGGATGGTGCCAGAGGAGCAGCAATGATTTATTAGGTCTGTAGCACTTAATCCAAGAAATAAAAAGGACTTATGTGACGGATGAGCATAAATGAACTATTGGGTCAGACATCCATTTCTTAAAATGCAAAATAAAAAAGGTCTGAAGCAAGATACAGTGTAGGGTTTAGTATACATTAATGTATTATAGCTTTGCTGGTATACTTTGAAATTTCTGAGTTTTAACCAGCTCCAAATGATTATTTTTTTTAAAACCAGACTAGTTGAAATAAATGTTTACCAAATCCCATCACGTCATACTGCCCTTCCCTGGTAATATCATCATGGCTCAGAAAACATTTACAAAGAATTAGGACAGAGGCTGAAACCCTGACCCGAAGTCAATGACGAAATTCACGTTGTCAGCAGAGATGTGGAGTTCCATGCTAAAGCCTCTCCTCTTCTGCAAAGTAAGCAGTGAAGGAAGAGGGACCATTTATATTATCCTAGGCAGGATCAAAATCTACCCACGGGGCCAAAGAGCCCTCAGAGCTGAGTGTGGTCTGCCCCAACAGAGTAATAAACCAGTGCTTGAGTGCCAACATCATGTTCCACCACAGTTTTCTTCTCAAAAGGATGGCAGCAGACCCAATGTGTGATTAATTCTGTGATTCAGAGAGATTTTAATAGGAAAGTGACTTTATTCTCTCTATGAGTCTCTCTGGCAAAGCCTTACTCTGCTGTGCTTTGAGCACTACTCACCTGAAAAATAACAACTTTTTTCCTCCTATCTGTAGTATTGATAAATCATTTCCAGCACATAAATTTCCCTCCTAGCATAAAAACTTGATCAGAAGGCAATAAAAAGTACAATAAATAGCCAGCTCCACTCTAACCTGTGTGGTTTGACACAGCTGAACAAGCTGTGAAAAGGAATATTGTTCCTTTAATAGAACGTCTGAAGTGGTGCTCAAAACAGATTGGGCTGACAATTTTTGCAACCTTGGTGTCTCCTCCAAGATTTACAATGGCACAGCTCCCCTTTTTAGCAAATTAAACCTCGTGTCAAGGCTTAAAATTAAATCCAAACTTCTTTTCTTCTCTGTACAGAAGGAACAAATTGGCACCACATGCCAGTAGTCAAGGAGTGCTGATGGGAAACAGAGTGAAGGGAGCGCCCTCCAACCTGGAAGGCGTCACTAGTCAAAATCAACTGGGATAAACAGTCAATTCCACTTAAAGTTTGACATATAAAGGCTTGTAAGATAGAAACATTCAAATATAAGAATTCTTCTGTACCACACAAACCTGTCTCGGTGCCAGCACTTAAACTTTCTGTGCTGTGCAAGCACTTTGTGGAAATCTGCCTTTGGTAGAGTTTGATGTTGTAAGATCCCACATTGCCAAAGCCTTTTTAGTTTGTTCCAGAGGGGGAAAAAAGGAAATACGGCAGAGATTCAGAGCGTATGAACATCAATGACTTAATATCACATTGCCTACTGTTACCAATAGAATTTTTTGTCATTATGCGGGATTCTGGTTTATAACATTTAAAACCTTATTTGAGCACACACACACACCAGATAAAACAAAAGGGTATTTCTAAGGACAGACATATGAACTGTTTTCATGGACAGAAATGTAAGAATAGCTTTTTTAAAGCTATCCAAAGACCAGACTATTGTCCAGTGAAGGAAGGTACCTCATGTCATTATTTGATGACTCCTGAGGCAGATCACAGGTCTAATCTATCACAAACCCCACTGTTTGTATGCAAAATAACCCCACATTTCCCAGGTTAAGAACCAAACCCAGGCCAGGACTCTCAAATGTTTAGTTGAGCTCTGCTTAAGCAACCAGCACAAAAATTGCTGGAAAAAAAGAAAGGATCTTTTTTAAATATTTTTTTTTAAAAGTTAAATAAAGCTAATTTTAAAAGTCCTTCTATCTTTTTATAACTGTGTAGATATAAGCAAGTGTTTGAGAGGTGACAGGATTCCCTGCTTCAGGATTTCCATTGGTCTTCCCCTAATGTCTCTATAAAGTCGTTATACAAAAAAATATCAGCAGCAAAACATCACACCTGGTGATGGATGAAGACCGAAATACGAGTTATTTTGTCCCAGTGTAGCACAAACGAAAGCATTCACTCCAATTTAACTTTGGTTTTAAGCATGTGCATAAGATTTTACAGGATGAAGAACTAATTTCATAAATGGAACACTCTACAGAGAGGTTTGCAGACAACACAGCAAAATGATCAGCTGAGAACCCAGCACGAGGAAGGCAGAGACATTCAACAGCAGACAGATATTGCAGTAAATCATGGAATCAGGGGATGGTTTGGGTTGGAAACTCATCCAGTGCAACCGCTGCCATGGCAGGGACACCTCCCACTGTCCCAGGCTGCTCCAAGCCCTGTCCAGCCTGGCCTTGGACACTGTCAGGGATCCAGGGGCAGCCACAGCTGCTCTGGGCACCCTGTGCCAGGGCCTGTCCACCCTGGCAACCAGGAATTTCTTCCTAAAACCCCCTCCAACTCTGCCCTCTGGGAGTGTGATCTCATACTAGGGTTTCAATTGAACAGCACGACAGAATTCTTCCTTCCTGCAGCCTCACCAGTCCATCAGGAACGGAGCTGGCTCCATGCACATCTGGAAGATCATCCAAGTTATACAAATTGGGGCTGCTAGAAATAGCCCCAGACTCGAAGAGCAGGAATGACAAAACTGGATTTTAACCTGTAAGAACTTGATCAGTTCTCACCAACATTCCCAAAATCTGAGAGAAGCAAGAAGTGCAGACCATCAGCAGCCCCAGCACCAAACCTGGCTGTGTCAAAAAACCAATGTGAAGACGGCGGTAAAGTTTTATTATCCCAAATCACCAGTTTGATTTATATAGATTATTTTTTTTAATATGCAGTTATAGGCGGGTTATTCTGTTCCATTTTTTTAAAAAACCACTTTACAACAACTTAGTTAAAATGTGAAGTTGTCCAGGCTACAGAAACAAAAAGCAATGCTCCACACTGAGTGGAAGAAGTGATCTGCCAGCTGGAAGACAGAAGGAAACATCCCTGGCACTGGCCCATGCTCTCAGGTGAGCACCACTGTCTCTGCCAAGACAGTAATTCCCTGCTCATTCAACCTCAGGAAGTGCCCAAATTCCCCAATAACCACCATGTAAACTTATTTTTGGCTGGTAAATAAACGTTTCTTTGGGGTATTCTCACTGCACCGGGGTAATTGCAGATGGCAGATGTAGAATTTTAAACAAGGATAAATTAAAACATGGAGCTGTGCTGGAGTTTTGCACAACTTAGCAGGAACTTCTCTTGCATACAGCATTTCTCAGCTAAAGTTTCATTTCTGTTTTGCAGTTCACCTCTATGTTTAAATAATAATTATGGTTGTGACATACAGTGACAAAAGCCAGAAAATTTAAAATTAGCAGAGACAGATTCTGTCCATTGTTTGAATGTGCTCAGCTGGTTTTGCTTTACTAATACCACCAAGACAGAAATTTTCATTTCCCAAAAACACAAACTCCTGGCAAGGGGTTACA
This sequence comes from Pardalotus punctatus, assembly GCA_013400915.1. NCBI lineage: Eukaryota > Metazoa > Chordata > Aves > Passeriformes > Pardalotidae > Pardalotus > Pardalotus punctatus. The sequence continues at coordinate 83,164 of VZTX01006372.1, read as the reverse complement.
GAGTGAAATAAATCTTATTCTTGGAAGAGACTTTTGTTTGACACCTGAATCATTTCTGCTGCTTTCTCTCCTTTTTCCCCCCTTCTTCAAATGGAGTCTTAGAACTCAAAGCCAAAATACAGAGTCTTAGAGCTATCACAACAAAAGCTCAGCATCCAATTTCTCCTTCCAAACACACTCTCCTCCTAAAATGTATCAACAAATCCATCTCCTTATTAGCGTGCAAGGAACTGGGAAGCCTTGCCACAGCAAGGACATCTCAAACATTTTGATATGCAATTGCTTGCTGAGTGCTGGGGAAGCAAAGGTATCAAAGCACAAACTTTCAGAGCTTTCTATTTCTGTTTGAAATGTTTAAGACAGATGCTCTTCATTTTCTCTCCTAATAGACTGGCAAATGCTAAATGCATCTGACATCAGCAATAATACCACACATTCAGATGGCAAATAATGAGTTTATTCTACTGTGTACCGTTTTTTCCCACCTGTTTCCTCTCACATATTACTCTTTTTTTTCCCTCAACTTCTGTATACAAGTGAGAAATTCCCTTTTTATATGTTTATATACACACATTATACATCTCCTGCTTTCTTTTACGTTGAGCAAATACAAGAATGCTTTATTATTCTCATACACTGTGAGGTTGTTAAGCAAACATTTTCTTCTCCCTCTGATATAAAAGAGCTCCAGATCTTTTTCTTTGCAATCCTAGAATAACCGCAAGTTTTTTTTCCAATCTCTTCACCAAGTCCCACTCCTATATTTACTGGAAATTTGCCATGGGGTTCTGCCTGTGCAGGTTTACTCTTTTGGTTTAGGGGACTAATTCCAGTATAATGCTATTGTATCTGTTGGGTTCTATCCCACAGGAATTGGGCCCACAGCTTCACTAATTAGTATCTGCTCTGATAGGACACCGAATCCGCCAAAGCTTTGAAGTGGATCTGCTGAAGCCATCACCTTCAGTGAGATCCCCAAAGACCAAAAGTCTTTTAAACACAAGAAAGCCAGGCTTTATTTGAATAAAATTAGAAATTTCACTTTCAAATGGAGAAAGCTCAAAGTGGCTGGGGCAGGCAGGTCTGAAGTAGAAAGGTTTCTTCTCCACTGTCTCTCTCCGTCCTTGCTTGTGGGCTTTATTTTATCTGATTCAAGTCATTTGCAGAAAATTTTGCCCGGTTCTCTCTCATCCCTACAACAATCCTGGCAGCTTTGGGACCTGGCTGGGGCTTGCCACTCCTGCTGCTCTGAGGAGACTCTGAGGAGACATTTGTCCCCACGTCCCACCACCTGCCAGTCCTGCTCAGCTCCCTCTGCAGCCAGGCAGCCCTTGGGAATAGGATCTGTCCCTCTGGAATCCAGGGACACGGCCATGTCCACCACACTGCCCCGCTCACAGCCCCACGGGGTCCTCAACCAACAAACTCATCCCCCTCCTTAAAATCACCTCGGCTCTCTTGGCTTTTCCTGCCTCCACAGCTCTTAGGGAACACAAAAGCTTTCAGTATTTTTTCTATCCCTTATGAGAAGTTGTGCCTTTTCTCATTCCTTTTCTTCCCTGAGCTGTCCTCCTCATCCCACGGGAAGGTCAGAAGGAGCTCTGCAGGTCCCCAGCTCTGTGCTGGTGGTAGATCCGTGTCTACGGATCCGTATCCATGGCTCTCTTATCCAGAGAAATCACATCACCTCTGCATATTCTGAAACCATTCCTCCCCAAAATCTCAAATTATTTCTCTCTGCCCCTTTTCCCTTCCTCGCTTCTCCTCCTCCTGTCGCCAGAGCCATTTGCAAGAGCTGCAGAAACCCATAATTTATAATTTACAATCAAACTCCCAAATTTCACATTTAGTCCGCAACTAAATCCAACTTCCACCCCGTATGTGCTACAGTTTCAAATCCTTGGGATTTTTCTCCTCCATTACTGCCCCAAACTCCTCAGATGTTCTTGCAAATGGGCTATTAGTTGCCAGACCATCTAGTGGGAAAAGAAGAAAGCTGGCTACTCTTTGATTGCAGGGTTGTTGTTGTCTGTTTGTGTTAACACTTCTCCTGGCCTACAGGGATGTCTTTTTACCTTTGTTACATTATTAGTTTTAACAACTGTATTATTTATTTTTTGTTGCTTTTCAATCTGTCATTGTTAAAAATCCATTAAACTATAGGAGATGAATAATTTTTTTTCTTTCCCCTTCTTTATCCCCAAGAATGAACAAACAGTTTAATTAAAACAGATAAACAGAGATATTGGTTCCCCTGAGGGGATTACATCCACATCTGATATTTTCAGAAGAATAAGGGGAGGGCAAAAGATATTTATGAGATTTTAATTATATGCAAAGTCATAGTTATAATTTTTCCTCTTCAACAGAATGGATTTGTCTTTCCACCTTGAGCACAGGCTCAGCCTCCGACCAGGGAGGGCAGTGAGGTTCTGCAGTGGAACGGGGTCAGGATTCTTCCCCATGAGGGGGGTGAGGCCCTGGCACAGCTTGCCCAGAGAAGCTGTGGCTTTCCCTTTAACACTGCTAAAATGTGATGAAAACAGAAAACTTTCATTTTTTTAAAGCTGATATTACTGCAAAAACCTCTATAGACAAAGGTGTAAAACTATGAGAGAAATAACTTTCTGTATATTTTAATTTCTTTTTTTTAATTAAAAAAATTAAAAAAAATAAACCTGGACATAATCAAATGCACATTTGGAAATCAGAAAAAAATGTCCCTGCGTCCATTTTTAAGGCCTTGTATAATAATTTTGGTTGTTCGCCCATATTAATACTACATTGAGGTAAAGCAGAAAATGCTGAAATCAATGCTGAAAGCAACTCCTGATTTGAAATCCCTCAAAATTTGCAACGGCAGGTGAAGTAACTTGAAAATAACCTCAGAAGTCTTCATCCACTCTTAGAAATTTGTTAAATTAAACTGAATTACAGGGAACATATATTTCTCTATGCTATAAAGCATAATACAGACTGCAGGTGAGAATTGAAGGAATTAAGATGTTCAAAACAGAAAAGGAAGTATTAAATGAGAAGCTGAATTTTCACATAAAAATTTAAAGTGGTGAAAACCACATTTTTATGTTTTCTTTCGATATAATTGTTGCATAAAAAGTTACAGAGTCATAATTAAAGCCCTTGATCTTAAAAATTTATCCTTAATTTTTCCCTCTGATGGAAAATATTCCATTATTTTAATAAGAAGAACATGACATTATTTCGATGTGAATTTCCTAAGGAGTTCAGGACATATTTGAAGCAAAACCAGTGCACTCAGCTACAGAAAAATCCCCAAAATATCCCCAAACACATTAAAAAAAAGGCAAAGTAAAAAAACCTTAAAAAACTTTGAACAAACAAAAACCCCACCAAAATACAGCCAAAATCCCAACACAAAACATTAAGACTTCAAAACTTTCATACTAGCTTCCCTCTCTGCAGCTAAAATAACTGTCACCTCTGGCAGTCAATACTTTGGTCACGTTTTGATTTTTAATTTAAAAAATCCTCACTTAATTTACAGCGTGAAGCTGCAGAAACCCAAAAATAAAGATGCAAAAACTGAAGCCCGGTTAAGAAATCCCGTTCTTTAGAGTTCCAGTCCAAGGCACAGTAACACAGATACTGTTTTCTTATTCGTCGATTCAGTCACCAGGCAAAAGAAAGTGGCAACTTGAACTCCAGCACGACTTCTGAAAGCCCAAATCCAAATGCCCAACACAAATATTGTCAGACTGCTTGTCCATTTAAAAAAAAAGATTAATTGGAATAAAATTTTGATACAATTCTGTGCAGAATAAGCACTCCTGCATATTTGGCAGGCAGCCCACTTGTGTATGCAATGCATAAAAACTGTAAGAATGGATCCTATACTGACTACGGGGTGCTTACTTTCCTTCAACGATAATTGTCTTAATGCCTGTTTTAATCAGTATTAACTACTAGCAATAACATGCTTTTAATTATGTTTTAAACGAGTCCTTTATTGGGCTGTTTTGGGAAGCAAATTAGTCAAAAGGAGCTGTTAATCAAAAACGTGTTACTGGCACAAAATAAATGTTCATTTAAGGAGCCATTTGAAATAAACCTGGCTCATTGACTCTGACAACCTACAAGGACACTGGGGCCTCCCGAGGATAACTCCTTCAGCTCTCTCCGAGCTACGCCTTGCTGCTCAGAAGTTATAAGTAGAAACATTAAGCAGTTTAGGTCATTCATCAGCTAACTTTTACTACTGTACTCAAGAAAATGAGCCTCCTAGGAACTTCACAGCAGATCTATTCCTTCATTAGCTGAGTAATATTGAGAGAGATGTTCCTGTCATTATGAAGGGAGAAATCTATTGCGGGGAATTTTGCTGGTGTCCCCTTTGTCTGTGAGCTGTCTTTGTAGATTCCAAGGTATTTAGGCTGAAAAAGTGGCATAATTATCTGTGAACATTATTCGTATGTGTTCATTCCCTTCTGCTGGGGGATGTCCATACCCGAAAATTCAGCCACGTGAAATTATATTTTTCCACCTAACGCAGAGGTGTCACCTGATGCCAGTTCGTAATATCACCCTCACAGCACAACTTTAAACAGAAATTTCATTAAATCTATTCCACTGCGAGGTGTGAAAACTTAATTTTGCTGTGGCCATTTAATTTGAAGCCTTTCAGCTTTAAACAAACCGAGGGGTGCTTGAGTTAGGGCAATGGCCAAGAGTCTGGGTTTAAAGCCCACAGATCATAGCTCTTTGGCTGAAGCCTTGGCTTGTAAATTTTAAGCAAATCTTGCTTCTTGACAAAGAAAAAAATATAACAATTTAAAAACTGATCTGATTTTAGTCACTTAGCATGTCTTAGTTAACTCCTTCAAAGTCAACTTGCATCTCCAACACCTGCATCTTAAACTAGAAACTCACTGAGACACCATTCCCCCACCCTGCCTATGACACAGAGAGCACTGAAACAATATAGAATGAGTTATTAAAATTAAAAAATGTGTTTTCCTCAATAAGGAGCCCCTTCAGGATCGTACTGGATGAGCTCTTGTTGGGGAGGCAGGTGGTTAATTAAGCATCAGTTCACAGTGTGTCCTTAAGAGGCTGAGCCTGGGGATAGGAATGAACTTGCGAAAGAAGCGATCGCTGGATTAATGCCATCACCAAAAAACCCCCAAACCTGAGCAAAGGTGTCAAAAAAAAAA
>VZTX01006372.1:42291-70147 GCA_013400915.1 Pardalotus punctatus | reverse complement strand
AAAAAAAAAAAAAAAGGAAAAATAAGTAGGTTTTGACTAACTTTTCCTTTGCCTTGTGGTATTTCTAGATATAAACAAACAAGGGCATTTCTCTGTTTCAAATTAATTTCGGTGGCCCTGTCACAAAATCCAGATTTTTTTCTGTAGGACAAGATGGAGAAACAAGAAGGAAACAAAATCCAAGATTAAACTGGGGAAAAAGGCAATTTTCCACTCCCTAACCTGCTCCCATCATGCAGGTGATAGACTTTTTGATGAGATGGGCACTTTTGTAACTTGCAGAATATTAAAAAATATTATCACAGCTCAAGAGACCTTAATAGGCATCACAACAACATAAATAAAATGTTAATTACGTTGATAATAAGATTTTAACTACTATTAGAAGCCTGGTAGTTTGCCAATGGTAAAAAGTACTCAGGAGGTAATGCAGTCTAAGGGGGGAAAGTGAACTGAAAAATACCCCCAAAGCTTCCACTGTTCAATTTTACTTTGTGCTCACTGGAGTTGTGGCACAAGGTGTATTTTCATTTTTAACCTCCTTCAGCAACGTGCCCTCACTTCTGATTTTCTCCTCACCAGACACCAAACATCTCCCCTTCCCATGTCCTTCATGATATTTGTTAGCATCCCAAATAAAAAAACAAAGATTATGTTTGCCAAAATCCTTAATTTCATAAAACCAGAACCATGTTTTTACTCCAGACTATACCAGGTTGAAGGAGATCAAATATTCTCATTTTCTCACTTTAATTTCAGAAATTAATTCCTTTGCAGGACTGTACATCGTGAATTTGCCATTATTGCAACGCTTTCTTAGTTCACAGATGCCTTCCAAGAGTGAAAGGCTTCGGTGTGGAATTACTCAGATAACCTTAAAAAACTTTGTGAAGACGAGGTGAAGAGCATCATGCAAAGATCAAATGAGAAGGATTTTCCTTGTGGGCATTTTCAAAAGCTCCTCCATTTATATTTAAAAAGAACAGGAACCAACAAATCAAAACACAACCATTGAAATGAATCAGAGTTCTCGATTAAAAAAGCAGATAATAAAAATCACAAGAGCACCTCTTTCTTTCTCTCCTTTTTCTGAGTAAAGCCGAATTCCTCGATTTATCCAAAGCCACCCCTTGGCATGAGACTTACCGAGGACACCAGGACGTGTTCCCGCAGAGGAGCCACCTGCCTGTGGCAGTGGAAGGTCTGGAGAGCAGCGAGGACACCAGGGAACAAAGGTTGCAGAAAGTTCCCCAAGCCTGGAATTTCAATCACCAAAACCAGGGGAAGGCACACCCTTCATGGGTTATATTAAATAAAGCAAAGAGTGGCTCAAGGCTGCTTTACTTCGTGAAACTCCTCAATTCCTCTTTTAAGTAGAAAAACCTGGAAAAACTTTTCCCCACCTCGCTATCAGCTGCAGTTTAAGTGCCCACCATTCCCTGCATGGTTGAAATTCTTAATCAGCTTCACCTAACGGTGTTTTCCTCCATCCTCAGCAGCTGAGGGGAAGCACAACAACCTGGGAAAAGCAGGAAAAGCCGCCTGCCCTTCCTTAACTTCAGGGCAGGAGTTTGGTGCCCTTGATTCCTGAAAAGTGCTGCGTGGGATATTGCTCAACATCTCCTGGAGTTTTAGAGTGCAGCTCCCCAAGTCGGGGTTTTAATCCTCCAGCCTCCCTGTCTGGCACAAAATCTGCACATGGTCACATCTTATTGTTTCAAGGATAAAGATTGTTCAAGGCATCTGACACTACATTTAAATTATTCATCCCCTGGTATTATTTATTCATCAGCTCTTGAGTTATCTTGCTTTGCTGGACTACCTGGTTTGTGGAGCTCACAGGAAAAAAAAAAAAAAACAAAACCAAAACAAAAAACCCCACCAAAAACATGTAATTTTCTTTTTTTTAATTGAGATTTTGTGGATTTTTCAAGAAGCTGATTGGGTAGCACTAACACCACCCTGTGCTGGGTGTTGCCAAGTTTTGAATAAGTGTCATTTCTGAGTGTAAATATTGGAAGGTGCTGCCTTAAAGAGCTGGGAAGTTGTGTTTGAGGGTGCACAAAACGGGGAAAGACAAAACTTCACAGGTTTGTGAGTCCCACTCTCTGGAATAAACGTGTATTTTTGGACTACAGTTCTTTTATTGTGGTTTCTCTACTCTGTGACTGCTCACCACTTGTGATATTGAAAATGGTGACTTCCCCAGCCATGGATGGAAATATTTCTGACCAGAACTGCCCTCAGGTGTTTGGGTTTGAAGTGGAGGCACAAAGGACAATTCCAAAATTTCTTTGAAGTTCAGAAATGTTGACATTTTCATGATAAACATAGAATAATAATAGAATCATTTAGGCTAGAAAGGTCTCGCAAGACCTTCAAATCCAACCGTTCCCCCACTGCCAAGGCCACCACTAATCCACGTCCCCAAGTGCCACATCCGTGTGGTTTTTAAATCTGCTCCTGGAACAGGAACTCCACCACCTCCTTGATCATCACTTTCATGTTTTTTCCTAATATCTGATCTATACCTCCCCTAGACACTTTTAGGATTGGAGTGTTAAAACTGAGACTTTCCTATTTATGGAGGTAATTTATAAGGTCTGATACCTTCCTCCAGTGAAACCCCCAATATTCCAAAACATGTTTAAGAGGAAAGTCAAACTACAGCAGAAATGATCCCACTTCCCAAGTTTGCAGGCACCACACTAACAAAGCCCCTGCTTACCACGGTGGTTTTGCACCATATGGCTTCACCATAACAATTTCAACATTAAAAAAAAAAAAAAAAAAAAGTCTGCAAGGCTTAACTCACCGGTTCAGACATTTCTCTTGCAGTTAAAAGTTGGCTTGCGATGAAGGCTTTGGTCTTGGAACAATCTTTACCCACTTGAAGGGGGAAAAATCCCAGCATCTTACTCCTAGGCACTGCTGTTATGGTGGTATAAATTGCATTTTATCAGTTTCAGCTGGTTTTTTTTTTCCTGGCCTGTACATAAAAATCTGTTTTTAAGCCAAAGTCCTTCAAGGTTTACTGACCAAATTTTTGCTATCAGTTGCACATGCAGCCCTATTAATGCTCACGAGCTGCTTGAATTTAAGCAAGGGTAGAATTTGATCTCTCCCCTATTACGTTGTAGGCTGCCTAAGTGTTTGTCTGCTTTAACTTAAAATCTCTTTAGCAATTTCTCCTCTGCAATGAGGAAACATTGTAAAACCACATCACAAAATGCCAAAGGTGCAGCACCCCCAGGTCAGAGCTGCACCTTCTCCCTAACGATGACCACTGCGGGGCGTTTCCCAGAGAGAGCCCAAAGCCTTGAAATGAGCTATCACAGAACAGTTTGCCTAGAGAAAAATGTTCTTGACCTGCCTCTCTCCTGGCTTGGGCTCTGAACCATGAGTTTCCCATTCTTTAGAGACTTTTAAAAACAGGTTCCTGTAATCAGATCTGAGAATGACAGTCCAATTTCGCAGCTACAGAGGGGTCTGGGCGGTGTGTGCACAACAGCTTCCACTAATACCCAATTACTCGATGTATTCACAAGCCATTTACTTTGTTAAGATTGCAATTCATTCTGCAGTGGCTCCAAAGCAAAGCCTCCTCTTCGGATCAGCTCACATTACAACCCTGGCCACAGGTTTTTAATAATTTCTAATTTAAGAAAAATTAACACTTAATTGTGATGAGTCTGAACTCGAGAAGGACTGAAGCAATAAGACCCTTTCTCTTTTCTCTTTCTGCCTGTCTCTGCCCTTCTTTCACCCCCAAGAGAATATCAAAACTAAGAAATCCAGTGTTTTGACTTTAAGAACTATGGACAGTTTTAACTCTGTACCCTGGTACTTTAATGATGCAGCATTTGTTTTTCTGACCGCTTCTTTTCAGGCCTTTCCTTATTCATTTTACAGCAAACATTTGCTCTGTGTATTCATTTTAGAGGAAAAAAAAAAATTAAATGAAAAGAATTGCCTGTGTAATTTTATAACCTGTATAATTGTATATGAATTTAAGTAATTGTATATAAATATATGTATTACCTCTGATATCTATCACAAGCTGGACAGTGCAGAAGGAATGCAGAAGGAAAAGGCATCATTTCCATCACAGATTCTGGTGGGATTCTTGCCTAACCCAAGCTTTTTCCTCACTAATTAGAGTCTGTCCCACTCACCCAGCTGCCCACCCTCATTACATCTGTAGGGAATTAATAACACTGTGACCCTCATTCTCAGTGGCTAAAATTGCCCAACAATTTCAGCAGCTCTCAGGGAAGGGCAGACACAGACACATTCTACAGTTATAAACTTCTGGTTTCCTTGGGAATGGATTTGCAAATCCTGGTTTTGTGGAGATCTTGGAAGTCTTCTGCAAAATGGTGCGGGAAAAATACAGGAAAGTTGTAATGCAGGCATGAAGTGACGGATGAACACACCATCATGCTAAAAACAATCAAAAGAAATTAAAGAAATGGGTTAGAAAAACTCAGAAGCTGGAAGGGCTGGTGGGAATTGAAAGGCTCTGGAAATTGGGGGGGAAAAACAGATAAATGTTTAAATGGCTGTTAAATCAACAGGTCAGACCAGGGTAAAAAGAATTTTAAAAAGGTTACCAAAGTCACTCTTAATTCAAAAAGTGATGTGAGGAGCTTCATTTGTGGAAAACTTTTCAGTTAGGAAAGATAAGGAGCACAAACATGAAACTGCTGCATAAAACCAGCACTTGGTTGATTTTGGCACGTCACATAAAAATGGAAACAGCATGGATAGCATAAAGGCTTAAAAGAATAAGCAGGGAGAATTTGAATAAAACACCCCAAAGTGAGCAGGAATTCCACCTCAGTGGAGAAGCACAGATTTAATTAATCCTCCACAAAACAATTTCAAACTATCCCCTGAATAAAGTTTCTCTGTTTGCAAGGTGATTAAGAAGGGACAGACCAGCCCTGAAATGAGGGCTATCAGAAACGCCGCAGAGGAGGAAATCTGAGAATATGTGGTTTAAGAAGCTCAAATTCTACCAGAAAAACAGCAAAATAGATCTGCCATGAGTGCTATCCCACGGATGTTAAAAATGGGCTGCATCTCTTAATACTCCAAAAATTGGGAAAGCCCGTGGACCATGGATAAAGAGGATAAACCAACATTTTTCTCTTAAAAAAATTCTTCACCAGCCATTTCCAAATGGGAAAGTGGAGCAAAGGAAATGTAAATTGGGTCAGAGAGCTGACACATCATCCAGCTGCCTGCTCTTGCCGTCCCAGCCAGGTTCTGTCTTCCTGGAGGAACAGAAAGCAAATTTTAACACCTTGAGGGTTCAAAAGCTGTGTTGGAGAGTAAGTTTTGAGAAGATATGACAGTAAAATGAAATCATCCATAAATGGTAGGCATGGGTGCCAATTCTTGAGAGCTCTCTGGTCAAACCTGCATAATTTATGCATCTTGAGGACACTAAACCTGAGCTTTTATATGCCAAAAAAAAGAAGGAAACTTGGCTTCGGCCTGTGGGCATAAACACTGCCATGTCTTCATTTCTTGGAAATAAACTTTATAAGCCACAATACTGCCACTAACAAAAGGAGTTTGTCAAACAGGCTCCACAGTAACTTTATTTTTCAGTTTACAAATATGCGAGAGGTGAACTCAACCCAAATCTGAGAAAATCCTGATGATGGCAAGCAAACTCTCCAGAGCCTTTGGGAAAAGCTAATGAAGGAAAGTTCAGAGTTGGATTCTGTACACATCTCTGTGTATATATATATATGTGTCACAGATATAAACACAGACTAAAAGAATTTATTCAAAGCTTGGTAAAAGAAGCTTGAGCTTTGCTGTATTTTACTACAAAAGTTAAAAAAACTTCCTGGCTGCCATTTCCCCAGAGCAAAGAGGGAAATACCTCCTGTACATAGCTCAGGTGGTGGGCAGTGATTTCCTTGCGGTGGTCACAGCCCAAGAACCCAAATTCAGATTTTTTGTTGAGTCCGACCATTCCCCAGAGCTGCCAAGGCCACCAGTGTCCCGTGTCCACAAGGGCCACATCCACACGGATTTTAAACCCCACTGGGGATGGGGACTCCACCCCTGCCCTGGGCAGCTGGGACAGGGCTGGGCACTAGAAAATGGCAGCAAAAGAGGAAAAATCCTTCAGCAGCGGATGTGGACACCCTGAGTAGCGTTGATCCCAAGCTCCTGCATCTCTGTGCTGCAGGGAATTGTCCTTCCACAGAAATCCATGTTTTAACAGCAGAAGTTATCACACCATCAGTTATCACTCCTCACATTTATACTCATTTTAGCAAATCCAGGATTGGCCAAAGACTCCTTACATATTTTACGATTTACCAGAATCTGCTTCAGTCTAAGAGACCTAATTCTTCCATTACACACATCACCCGTCCTCCTGGCAGGATAATTTACATCTCAAACCAGAATAATTTTGCATACTATTCATTTTAGCATTCTGACAACTTTAAAAATTAAAAAAAAAAAAGCTTTAATTCTGTGGAGTAAATTATCACCAACCTTGGAAAAAATTCCAGGAAGTTATTAGTGCTCTTTTTATGCGCAGTTGTCTGTACAGTTTTGGTGTCTCTCCCCTCTCAGCTTTTTGTGGTGATACGTTAACAGAAGTGTCACAGAGCATATGAAATTTAACCCAGCATTGGGAGGTTTACAAGAACATTTAACACATGGCATGGAACTTCAGCGTTTTCCCAAGGGAATCGTGCAACCTTTGTTTACTCTTGGACTTTCTTCCCCAGACCAGCTCCTAATCTTTCTGTACTCAAAGAACGTGGCTTTTGCTGTTTGGTTCATTGCCTGGACTGACACACTCAGTGCTGGAATAACCCAAAAAGCTTTAGGAGTTTAAAAAAAAAAAAAAAGCACAGTTAAACAGGGAAAACCTGTGGTCCTGATTTTCTGTCCTTCTGACATCCCCAAAAGAGGCTCTTTATTTAAAATGAGCTCTGAACACATAAATACTGCTGTTTCTCTAAACCTTCAGTGAGGTCTTGTTTATTCCTTGTTAATTCTGTCTGAGATGAACACCCTGGAAGCACTTAACCAAGAACAGCAACAAACTTCTGGGATATTCAAGTAGAAACAAACCACTCAGCATGTCAATATACACAAGACAGCAAATTTTCAACATTCTTGAAGGTGTTGGGGTTTGAATCATTTAAAAATAAATCCCACTTCTCCTCTGAGGAAAAAAAAACAACGAATCTTTATTAAAACTGATTGTGTGATTTGTTATCATTTCAATAATAATTATTTATATATAAAACATGTAAAAATTAGGTAGATATAAAAAAGGTAAACCATCCTATACTTTTTTTTCCAGTAAGATACAGTCTGTGACTATACACAGGGTGGACAAAAGAAACCAAACTAGAACTGTGTTAACAGTAGAATTCAAATCTGAATTCAAATCCATGTTGGGGTGTTACTTGGTCATATCCAGCACCAGAAAATTCCTGGAAAGATTCCACACTCTTTAAGCACAGGAATGAGGAGAGACTCAGCTTCTGGTGGGGTCTAGAGCCAGCTGACACCCCTCAGTCCTGCCAGAGCCATTCCTTCCCAAAAAACAGGAGCTCTTCAGCCGGGAGGAAAGAACTCTGCTGGAATCCTTTAGATCCCTAAAGGACCTGGAGGGGCTCCAGGAGAGCTGGAGAGGGACTGGGGACAAGGGATGGAGGGACAGGACACAGGGAATGGCTTCCCACTGCCAGAGGGCAGGGATGGATGGGATCTTGGGAATTGGGAATTGCTGGCTGGGAGGGTGTGGAAGGGCTGGGCTGGAATTCCCAGAGCAGCTGGGGCTGCCCCTGGATCCCTGGAAGTGCCCAAGGCCAGGCTGGACAGGGCTTGGAGCAGCCTGGGACAGTGGGAGGAGTCCCTGCCATGGCAGGGGTGGGGTGGGATGGGTTTTAAGGCCCTTTCCAACCCAAACCATTCTAAGATCCTATTCTCTCCATATTCTTGTGTTTGTACAGAGAGAAGGGCTCCAAAGAGCAGGAAGAGAATATCCTGACAGGGCAATTCCCGTACCTCCCACATCCCTGCAGTGCCATTTCCATCCAGCTCAAAGCCAAGGATGCCCTGCAGGACGCAGTTCTGCACCTGGGTCACCGCCCAGCCAGGCTGGAGAAGGCAGGAGCGAGCCCTTTCCCACAGGCTCCTCCACCCCCTGCAAGCACAGGCTCTCACAGAGCCTGCATGTGTGAAGGAAAGGGAAAAAAAGCCTTTCTCAATGCTAGGATTTCCTCCTGAAGTAAATTTTCCCCGCTGTGCTCGAGCGCAAGAGAAAGTATTTGCTGCACATCCTTCGGGTGTGAGGTCATGTGCATTGAAATCCCCCCAAATCCCCCAGAGAGGCTTTGGGGGAAAAACTCTGGGACCTTTGGAAGATGCAACATAACCTCTTTATCAGTGCTGCGCTGCTTTGTGGGGTGCAGGGGACGAGGAATAAAGTTTTACACTCCCTAATGTACAGCCCCTAGGAAGATCCCTCTAACCATGCCCACACAATGCATCCTGCCTTTTCTAATCCTTTTATTCCCGCTGCAGCCAGCTCTGAAATTTCCTCAACGGCTGCAAACTTTTTAGGGTTTTATAATGGTAATCAGTGATTTTAGAGGAAATAAATCTCTCCCGGAGCCCATAGCTCTGGATCAAGCGTCCCCAGGAATAAGTCAGGGAGAGCGTCGGCAGTGGAGAGTGCTACATTTCATGTGCTGCCACAGAAATGCTTTCTGGCTGAGGTCTAATATTAATCTATTTTGTCCCTGACATCCAGTAAAACTACAGTGTAGCAAATGCTTTTAAAACATACATATTCAATAGCAGATGCAATAAAGTATTCGGGACTGTTGGTATGAAGAAGGTTCACACGCACACAAATATCTTTGAAACTCCAGTTAATCAAGGTGTCAAAGTAACTAAAGCAGTTTTACAGATTTTATTGAAAATAAATCACTTTATTATATACTGAAATATATATTATTGTTTCCCTGTAGAGTTTTACTGTCTGCTTGCCTGCGTTTCCTTTTTAAATAGAGTATCTCCTGCCCTCTTTAGTCCGGTTTTTATAACTACATTGAGCAGGGAAATTCAGCATTAAAGCCCATCCTTAGCCTGCCTTCTCCTCCTGCCCTATGCAAATAGCCCATTATTAGCCATTTTCTGGCAGAAGGAGCGCAGAGGAAACAGAGGAGGAAATGATATAATGGCCCCAGACCCATCATTTCCCCCCTGCCCAGCTGTTTGTGGGGTGACCTTGCACTTCACGGGGAAGCTGGAGGTGGCACCGAACCCCAAAAGATTTACACCTTTGTCTCCTCATTTCTCACAGCAGAGCTTCCATGCGGGGATGCAGAAAAACCGCCCGGAACTCGGCCTGGGGAAGGCTCAAATGAGTGAAAGGAAATATTTGATGCGATCTAATGGACATCCTAATTGATATTTATAGACTTCCCAGGGAAACTTTTCGCTGGAGGTTTTTTAACTCACATGATGGAGGAACTGCTTTCTTTCTAAAGATGGGATCTGGCTCAGATCTGTTGTTAGACAATGCATTCCTTTAAAATTCAGTATTACCTGGAGCTCCTATTAAGTCATCCATTGGCTAATTATTTTTTCCAGCCATAGGACACATTTTCTAACAGCTTATTGCTGTAAAATGATCACATTTCTATAAAGTTATCACATTTACACAACTCCTCCATCATTTTCTTTTTCCCAACATTTCTCCCTAAAGTTAAAAGATATTTATTACAGTCCACATATACAAAATAAATGCTTTCAGCATTTTGGACTGCTTTCTAAACTGATAAATTTCACCCTGATATATGCAAATTCCGCAGCACTTCTTTTAAGATTTTTTTTTTCACCCCAAAACCGGTTTGAAGTGGACGCGTGGTATCTAAAATGGATTTAGAATATGAAAAAATTGCATCTGTACTGAGGAATTGCATTTATTTACGCATACTTATATATTTCTTGCTCTACATCAACACAATTCAATTACATTTGCTGGTCAAGAGAGTGATGAGGACTCGTCCAGGTCTCTCCATCTCTCCTGGTTCCTCAGCAGGACAAAAGGGGGACCCAGGTGATTGAAGAGGATGAACCTGAATTCAGCACTCAGGTGCTGAATTCAGAGTCACTGGAACTTTTATTCACCCCTGGACAATTGTAGGTTGTATTTCACGTTTTAACACTGATCTTTACAGTTCTTTATCCATAGAAACCCCTGGGAGTTTTCATAGAAATCTCAAACTCTGTGGTTTCTACAGTAAAGAATTTTATCCTTGTCTGTTAATCCTTAAGCCATGAACATGTCAAAAAATAACAAAAATTATCAATTTTCCAAAGAAGTGTTCCATTGGGGTTGTTATTCATCACCAGGAAGTTCCCAGGCCATTTTGATCACAGGGAAAAAAAAAAAAAATACATTTTCTTAAGTAACACGTACATGGTTTTTTCCAGCTGATCAGCCCTGATAGCGCATCAAATTCAAAGCCGTGTGTCCAGCTATGAAAGCAAAATTTAACAGAAAAAATGTGAGTGTGCCTTCCACACTTTAAAAACTGCCTGTAATCAAAATCTAATTAGCATTCTATTTTCCTAGTGGGAAAACTGAGGGAAATGCACACAGACATACGTGGTGTTAGATATTAAGCCAAAAGATGTCTCCAGAAACCAGCCATTCATCTCTTGCTTTTTTTTCTTTTCCTCCTTCTTTTATCATCAACATCTTGTCTCTTGAAATATAGACATCACTAAATAAAAAACACTTACTTTTTCACATCATTATAGAATTGCTCAGATTAAATAAGAGCTCTGTACAGCTCCTCAAATCTCAGCTATGTTTTCAAACCACCAGGGAGGGCTAGTTCTTCCTGCTCACACAATTATCAAATTGTTGCCAATCTGAGCGCTCCCTGTATCAATCTCATTATTATTAAGTAGTTGAAATCACCTATGGATCTCATTACCAGCACTTGGAAAAAGGTCACGAGGTGACAGCTGCAATTTACTTAAAAATTATCATTGAAATAATCTTTTTTTAGAGACTCTTTAGGTTGTTTTAGTGTATTTCTCATGTTTAAAAGCAGAACTTTAATGACCTCAGAGTTCTTCTCGATTTTGTTTTGTTGTGGGGTTTTATTCTTAGTTGACTTAGGAAGTAACAGGGACATGATCATCCATCCTTTGTTTTCCTGGTGGAACTCCTGAGGTTACTGGGTGGCTCACACTGGAAAAAAAAGCGAGGTCAAATCACTGAAGATGAAGTCCTTTTGAAAAGTTAATTAGTCACTGAAAATGCATGAGCATTAAGGGAAAAAAAAAAAAAAAAGAAAGAAAAGGCAGTTTTAGCAAGACTTTCTCTTAGCAACTGCTCAGTTTTCATCACTTCATCTTTTAAAGGTGTCTGTTGATTTTCCAGCAGTAAAAATAGTCTTAAACAGAAAAGAAACTGTTTTTCAATCTGAATAGAAAACATAAAAATTGCCTTCCTCATGTTCTCAGAAAAAAAAAAAAAAAAAAAAACAACAAAAAAACCTGCCAGAACTTGTTTATAAATTACAAGTAAACACAAAAGAGAACAATCCTTGCTGGCCGTCTCCCACTCACTTTTAAGTGGATCACTCTGCAAAATATTCTGCTGTCGGGTTGATATTTTTAGAGGAAAACATTTTTGCTCAGTAATGTGGAAATAAAATAACTGCAATCACTTCCTTCCTCCGAGAAAATGACACATAACATTTTATATTTAAAATTCAGTTGAGGAAGAAACTGTATTTTTTAACCAAAGCCTTGTAGCTGTGCATTTTTTTTAATTTTTTTTATTTTTTTCCTGGTCTGTGCAGGCTTCTGTTGCATTTTGGATCTGAATTTAATAGAAGATGCTGCAAAAAGCAGCAGCTACAAGTAGTGGCAGAGACTTATCAGCCAAATATACAAGGGCAGGACGTATGAGATGAACAAAACAACACTCGCAAGTTCAGAATATGATTTCTCTGGACGATTGTAAACTCCCAGAGATTTTCATTCCTGCCTCGCATTAATTCCTCTTACTCCTGAAATGGCACCAATTGTGATTTCTTTTTAAAACAGCCTGTAAGAGCACCCGTTCTTAGGCACAAATCTGCTGTGCAAATCAGTCATAAAAACAGCGAAATGATCCCCACCAACCTTTGCAGTTGTTGCCATTTATAACAGTGTTTAAAATGCGTTTTGCACCTCTTTACTTGCTGTGTAGAAAGGGAAGGTGTTTTTAAGCAGATATTTTATTTTGCAGGTTTTTAAGCAGATATTGCAATCTCTGCTCTTCTACCTGAAGTTTTACCTCGGTATCTACACCCTGTAATGACTCAACACCTTCTTGCCACAAACAAATCCCTGAAACAGCTCTGGCCAAAACACAAACCCCGCAAATAATTACGTGGAACAACGGATTTGTCTGTTTCAGAAATAAATTCGTCTAAAATGTGAAACGTCTCTGTCCAGACACAAACATTTCATTAACAAACCCTTTCTATCTCCCTCTATTTATCCTTACTCACACAACTCCTCAAAACAGCTCATAAATGGAGTTGTAATACAGCCATAAATACACAACACACACGAGGCTATATGTGTATGGATATCAATATTTGTAGTAGAAATCATATCTCTCTATCTTCCAAAGGCATCCTTTGTAGCTTTCTTGCCTTTTAAATTCAGCTATTCTGGAGCACAGTTTGTCTTTGAAATATGTCAGGATAATGCATTATTGAAGTACTGTACTGAGACTGTACATAAAATCAGTCACGTTCAACAAATTTCCATTTTACTTAGGTTTTTTTTTTTCATAATTATTCCTCACTTCTATCACAGCCCCATCCTCAAGAGCTCTCTGGTTACGCCACTAAAATTAACCACATGCTACAGGTTATGCCTCCAAGGGACTTGCCATCAAGAGAAACAGAAGGGAAAGGAAGAAAGCAAAATAAAATACTTTTTCTATCATTCCTGTGAATAAGAAATGAACCAGGTTGCAAAATTAAGCACCGGACAGATGAGTTAGATTTGAAAAAAAACTTTGTTAATTGACCAGATGCATCAGAAAGCTCTCTTTCTCAATACACAGATTTTGAAAGCTGTGGGGAACAGCAAACCAAGGATTTAAAACCTGTCTTAAAACTTCTGGCATAGATTGGCAGCGCTTGGTTCAAGAAGGAGTTAAGTCTAACAAGCAGAAAAAAAGAAATTAACTAAAGTAAGGCCCTTGTGATACAATGACACTTGCTCTATGCTCTTACAGAGAAAAACACGATGATAAAACACCACAAAGAGGAGTGTTATGAATTTTATTAATGACTAGAAGACAGTGTGCAAAACATCAAAGGTCTGTGGAAAAGATTAATGACCCCGTGTGAGACTGTTTAATTACCTCCAGCTAATTAGATTCTTGACCAAATTTTTAATATCTGCATTCCTTCTAAAGCCTAATTGAGATTCCACATTATTTATCAATCTTTCAAAAAGCCCTTAGTGCGCTGCTTTTTTTAAGGGTTTTTTTTTTTTTTTCCCTTTGCACTTTGACTCCATTTATGGTCAATTATTAAATAAATAGCAAAGTAACCGTTCTCTCCAAACTGTGTACGTGGAACACTTTCCGCCTGTTTATTTTGACTGGGAGCCTATCACGGGCATCTTTTATACATAATGAAGCACTCGAAGTAATAAACTGACAGACTTCACTGTAAACAACGGCGATAATATTTTTGTTATCTGGGCTGTGCTCGGGAACTCCTCATGTGGTTTCTGTAAATCAGCCTTTGCTGCTGCCGGTTAATCCTGACTCCGGCGTACCTTGGGCAGGGCCAGCGCCGGCACGAGCGTTATCACGCGAAGAGGAGAAGCCCGGCCTCGCCCTTGGATTATTTTCCCCCTGTTCATGTAGAAATACTTCAGTCCTGTAAATCACAACTGTTAAATGACTTGTTTTTTATGAGGAAATTCGTGTCAGAAGGCAAGGGACGTGGGAGATAATTATTTATTTTTTAAACCCCTTTGGATCTCCCGCTGTCCCCAGTTAGAGCGACCGCTGGCGACGTCGCACATGAAGGCTGACCTTGGTTTAAGGTTTCCCTCGGTTTCCTTGACTTTGCTTCAAGGTTTTCCACGAAACTTTTACCAATTCATTTTGGAGTGTAGGGACAGGGGAAAAGTCAGTAATTTCAAGGTATGTGATGGAGAACATATTTTTTTGTGTGACTTTGGAAAATACAACCCTTCCCAGTTCTGTGGAAGCAGAGGATCTCTGGTCTCTTCCTTTGCTTTAGCTATAAACCCAAGTCTTTGATTTGAAACCATTTCCTTTGGAAATCTTTTTTGTAAATTTTATTATGAATTATAAAAACAAATTGTGCACATGCAAAATTATAACTTTATATTGCATGTATAAAATGAAACACTTTGGGAAAATTTCTTTGCCATTTCATATAGATTTTTCTTTTTCAAATTATCCACTAGAGTTTAGCTCATAAAATCATACCACACATACAGAAATATAGCAGATAGATTAAAAGAAATATATATATTCTCTATTAAATTTTACATGTTTTATGTTATTTGTATAAAATATTGCTGGCTGGCACATCTCTTAAAATACAGTGGATTTTTTCCTCTGATGTAGACCTGTGTGTCTGTATGTACAGACAGACACTGAAAAATTCTAGATTTTAATGTATGCAACTCTAATAAATGTAGAGGGGACAGGGCTTGGAGGGAGGGCTTGCATTTTTCATTATCACATTTGCAACAAACCTCATCCAATGGGATACAACATCCAGGCGTCACCACAAAAACACATCATTTAATAATATAAAAAAGTGTATGTCAAAATGGCAAACAATGCAAATCAATACAAAAGGATAACGAAGCAGGCATGAAAGAGACATGCAATACATTATCCCTAATTTCTTGGGAGTGACGAAATGTCTGGTTACACACTAAATCACTCACAGGAATTCTGCGGGAAGAAACTTATTTGGGATACGGTAGTCCAAGCTACTTGATCTTTCTGATGCAATAAAAAGTTTAAAGTGCGTAAAATCTGTGTATCCAGGTATTTCTTGTGTGATCCAGTTGGTGGAGAAGTGCTGCAAACCCATTAAAGACTTCATCTTCATACCTATGGATTTTTAAAATATAATTTGTTCTTTAATTAATGAAATTAAGGTCATGCTTTTTTATTAGTCACTTGCAAAGAAAGGATTGGAAAAAAGCGGCCCTGTTTAACAGAGCAGGCTGCTCCAGGGAAGTTTCACACAGATCAGAGCACACTCTGGCAAACTGAGCAGTCCTGGATCATGGAATCACAGAATCATTAAGTTTGGAAAAACATTCTAAGATCATCAAACCAAACAGTTAACCCAGCTCTGTCAAATCCACCACTAACCAACGTCCCCCAAGCTCCACATCTCCACGTTTTTTTTTTCACGTTCATATCTCCCCTTATTCCATTTATTTCCAGCTGTATGCATGCTGCTGGTGGTACAACAATAATTTCAAAACAAACAAGCAAAACCCCACACCCACAAAGCAAACAGCAAACCAAAAGCTCAGTCCAGCCAGACCCAGTACAAAAACCATCTGTGCTGAGGAACAAAATTCCTGCAGTTGTACAACATCCAGAAAAGGTAGTGCGAGGCCGAGGGGAGGGCAAGAGACAGCACCAGCATTCAGTTACTTTAAAAGAGAATTTATGAGCCCAGCGTGGCCCCTGTGGCCTTTGAGAGACTCGGTAACGACTTTGTCTCCTTGAGCATCACCCGGCTCTTCCACCTGGGGAAGACAGGCGGGTTCCTCCGCTGCTGATCCGTAATCTGCATCCCCTGGGAGGGAGACACGCAGGCAAAGGCAGGATTCCTGCATTTTTCACCAATTCTCAATATCCTTGTCTGTGATTCTTCATTCCATCTCGTATTGGATATTTAAAATAACAGAGCAATGGAAGCTGAGTAATTATACTGAAAGAACAGAGTAAGACAAATTCTTGCTTGTTGCTTGGATTTTTGTTTTTGCTAAATTTTAAATAATCTGTTTTGTCCTAATCTTCTGAATTAGTGCTTGCTTTTATGCCAATATGTTCCTGTATATCTGGAACTCTTGCATAATTTTACATCTTTCTACACCAAGCCTGCCCAAAACCAAGATCACTTCTAACTTAAAGTGCTCCTAAAAATTTGAAGTGCTCTATTAATTTTAAATTGCTCTACATCATGTCTGCTTAGAATCCCAACTGCTTTTTCACACAAAAAATATTAAACTATAAAATGCACATCTGCAACATAACAGCTACCCAGCTTTTTGCTTTTTTTTTTTTTAAATTTTATTTTAAACATCAACTTTCTCTCTTTTTCCTCTATCTTTGAAGGAAAAAAACACTCTGGGAGAAAAATAATAGAACGACTCATCACACATTTTATTGCGAGCCTCCCTCTATCGAAAACCTTTTAGGTTTGTCACAGGACTAAATATATTTTATGTCTACCAATTGGTAGCACATAGTCCAGCCCATTAACCCACTGACCTCAATAAATTATGATTTCCTGGCAGGAGCAGTATCCCTGGAAGATTGACACATCCCCAAACGCGCTCTGAGGGTTAACAACACTCCCCAGGATTTTTACAAGACGGCTCCTGATCCAAGACTTCTGTCTCAGGCAGCTCTTTCGAAAACGTTCTCGAAGCCTTTGGTGTTGTTAGAAACCTGACTTTATCCCCGGCAAGGGGAAGCAATGGCAGGGTTTCCAGCTGAGCCCATCACATTTTCTGTGGAACAACAAAGCCGTGGTGCTCCATCGGCACAGCTTCCCCGCGGGGCGCCTTCGCCAGCCCAGCCTCGGCCCCGCTGCGAGGTCGCGGAGATGTCCCTCTGCTTCCCTTTGCTCACATCAGCTTTCCACGGAGCAATCCCCTCACCTGACCCTTCGAGGTCTGTGCAATCCAGGCCTGCCTGTCTCCCACCACCTCTGTCTTCTCTTTGATGTTTTTACAGGGATGTTGTTAAAAGGAGCTCGTTGGGCGAAAGACAAAAGAGCTCTATTTGCTGGGAAGATAGGGCCAGCTCAATATAAAACTGTGCTTGACTCTGTGGTGGCCAGGCTGATTTTTAGGACAGATTTTTTGAGCTGAAGGCCTCTCTTTTCCTGTACTTGCACAGCAGCTCCAGCACTAACAAGCGGATTCACTGTCAAAGTCATTTTCTTTGTGCCACTGTATCTGAAGTACTTTATATTAATCTATCAAAAGGTCACCGCTCCTTTAGTGAGTGACCATAAATACACACAAATACAAAAACCATGCTCTGAGCGTGCCATGGATCAAGCTCCTCCAGACCCATATATATTTGCCACTTTGCCATGAAGATATAAACCCAGCTGAGTGATGGGATGGAGCAATAACCCTTCCCGGCCATGGTGCTTTATCTTGGGGGTAGCCTGGGAGGTCCTGATTATTTACACACAGTCCATCACAATAAGCTGCTCCTGGGATATTTTCCAAGCAACAGATTCACACAAACTTCCTTGACTTTAAATTAGAGCTGGATCTCTATGTACGCTCTGCTCTTCAGGGTATCTCTACTGCAGGAGCAGCTGGGCTCTGCTGGGGACGTGGATTTTTGTTGGGAGGAGCAGCTTGTCCGTCACCCAAGATTCACTGGGACATTCCCAGCTAACCAAGGAGTCACCTGTGGGCCTTGACCAAATTCCAGTTCCTTTTCTGAAATAATCCCACATGAATCTCTTTAGAAGAGCAGGATCCGTTACTGACACAAACGAGGCTCCTACTTGGAAAAAGGATGTGAGTCTTTCTTTGGTAATTTCTTTTTTCCATTTAAAGAACTTCCTTTTTTGCATTATCACAATAACTTGTATTATTGAACTCTAATTCTATACTACTTGTGAAGCCACACAAATTCTCAGTGGGGTTTTGGCTCCTGGAGACTTCTTTGATGCTCTTTTTTCCCTTGGGAGAGCCCTATCAGGTGAAAGTTTTTCAGTCCTTAACCCGACACATGAATCTAAGGGTGCTTAAATGTTTGTTTTCTCTGCTTAAAAGACAATTTCAGTGGCAAAGGCATTGATATCTTTGCCTCAAATAAGATTAGTAATTAAATACTCACTGGATCACAACTTCCCATCAAGGCAGAGGCAGCAGCTTTATTTGTGGAATGTAACATCTCCAAAAAAGGGGAGGGACTGGGTGAGCTTTAAGGTCCCTTCCAACCCAAACCATTCTGGGGTTCTGTGATGATTCTATGAAACGGGAATTAGACCAGAAACACTGCAACAAATCAATAGGGACAAAACGAGAGGGTGATCTCAGCTTTCCCTCTGGGAATTCCGTTTCCTCTGGCTGAGGAGCAGTCCCACAGCCATCCCTGCTGCCCACAGCGATGGAGCCGTCTCCTGCAGCCCCCAGCTGCCTTTCTGCAGGACAAATAAATGCTCCTACATGGAAGGGTGATTGAAACATTCTATGCAACTTTTAGTTATAAATTACAACCATATTGAGGTTTTCTTCTTCCTCAGCTCTCAAGGAAGTTATGGGGAAATTATATTTTCAGAATATTATGGGAAAGCTGTGGGACGTACCTGGGAATGCACCTTAGCTATAAAGCCTCCATCACTACTGGAGTTTTTCCACTCTGAAGCTCTGCACCAGGAAGCACTGAACTCACATTTCCCATTTACCTGATGGCAACATATTTAAAATAAAGTGGCTACAGCTGCCATAACAAATCACCCATCTCTATCCCATCCCCTGGGAAAGCTTTCTGCCACTTGAACGTTCTCAGAGTCCAAGTTTCCTGGACAAGCCTTTGGTTCAATAAGATCTTTGCTGGATGCAAAACCTGCTGTTATATTGGGTTTTGTTAAGCAGTTTCTTAATAAAGGGCAATGCGTGTTGAGCCTTCATAGTAACTCAGATGTGACACAAATAATACAGCAGATAATTACAATGCCCTTTCGCTCACCTCAAATTTAAACAAAGGTTAAGCTGCCCTTTAGAAAAGTAAATATTTTCTGTAGTCAAATAAGTGTAGACACCTTTAGAAACAAGGATATATTGCCAAACTAAACTGAATGGAAAATGGTTACAATGGAATAATTTCAAAATATAAAAGATGCAGGGCTGCTCAGCAGAAGCAGCAGCCAGACATCCTGGCATCATGGACGGTCCCTTACCTTACAAAATTCCCAGGCTGATGTCCATATGTTTTCCAAGAACTGTTGCTTGAAATTTCTGTCTGGCCACAGCAGATAGGAGAGAGAAATATTAAAAATAAGAAAGTGCATAATCTCCTCACTCCCTTAAGTCTGGTAAACAATTTATATCAAATTTCATACAACAGAATGAATCCACGGACCTTTAAGTAATTAAGAAACAGACACTGAGGCTTAAAAAATAAACTTCAGGGGAAATCTCCCATCGTGGCCAGGAAATGGCTCGTAGGTTTTATTTGGTTCTCATAGTCCGAGGTTTAGCTGTGAGGGAGATAAGAGCCAGGTGTGTTTTACACATCTAATTTGTTTAGTCTGAAGCTCATTCAAACAGCACTTTTCAACTCCAAATCTGCACCCAACTTCTAAAATCTCAGTTGGGGATGAATGGCTGTCAGATATAGTCAGAGGCTCTAAATGAGAAGGATCACCTTTGGGAGTAGGAAACTGTCAATTATTTCTGTGTGCCTGGTTTTGGGGGTGGAGGGTGGTGGGGCATCCTTCTGTTGGCTGTGTTAAGGTGGAATCAGAGACTCGCTAAGGCTGGAAAAACCTCCAGGATCATCAAGTCCGACATTTGGCTGATCATCACCACTCGCACTAAACCAATTTACCTGATGGCCCTCCTGTTTTGAGGAGGATTTGTTTTCTAAAACTTCCAGGGATGCTGGCTCCAGGAGATGCTCCAGATGAACAGCTCAAAGTCAATGATGTCCAATGAATCCCCTCGTACTAAAGGCAAAACCACGCTCAAGGTGACTTCCAAGGATTTAGGCACAAATCGCATCTCTTCGCTGAGCTGCCCAGTGAAAAGCTGATAAATGCCCAAATATGATTTTCTACTTTAAGACGAGCGAGCCATGAGTCCCCTTAGGATGGGGGTGGCAGCTGAGTGTGTGTGAGAGGCTGGGGACTGCAGGGAGCTCTGCTGGGAGGAGATTTATCCTCCACGGCTGCGGATCTTCAGCCAGATGTCACATTGGCAGGGCTAGGTAGAGGCTCTCTGAAGCAGAGATATTAAAAACTAGGATTCTTAGTATTTTAACCTTCAAACACCTCTGGCAATAAGAGAATTGCAAGGCATTTGGAAGAATCACTCCATCCATGAAAAACAAGGGGTTAATTTGTGGTGGTAACATTCACAATGCTCCAAGACAGGGAAAACCAAAAGGAAACAGGTAAAACATCCATCATTATCAATGCATTGTTGACTAACCTGA
Source organism: Pardalotus punctatus (assembly GCA_013400915.1). Lineage (NCBI taxonomy): Eukaryota > Metazoa > Chordata > Aves > Passeriformes > Pardalotidae > Pardalotus > Pardalotus punctatus. Next base: position 49,635 of record VZTX01006372.1, on the reverse strand, counting down.
GCTCCAGGCTCTGCTTGGGTCTCCCAATCCTACTGGTGTAAGTAACAGCCAACTTCAACTGGACTTGCATTTTGACAAGTATTCATCGTGCCCTTCTCTGTTTGATCCACTAAAAAAAAAAATAGTCAATGAATTTACACCCTGTTACTTATTCATGACCAAGTTGTGCCCCTGAATTTTAACATGCTATGCCTTAAACCACCAGCTGTATATCTGCTTTATGTGATGTTCCTACATAAGCTGGCAGTCCATCAATTTAGTGTCCATACATTTCTTTGAAAGCTATATTATAATTAGAGCTTAGGTTAATACTATTCCGTAACCATAAAACAGACGTAAAATAATTATAACTCATTTAGTGAAATTAGAAAAAGAGCAATTATTAGACTCCCATTGTGAGGCTTTGCTTTGAGGGACAGATAATCTATCTACAAGATGTACTTTAAGAACACCAGTTTGAAAGAAATAAAGTAGATAAATTACTGTTTTATTTGGGTTTGAGAAAACTTAGACCCATAAATACAAGTTCAACAAACATAAAGGATGTGTGTAGGGGAAGTGAAAGTTCTACTGCGAGAGGAGAGATTAAAGCATTTAGATGAAGCTTTCCTGACAATGCCTCTCCGGATGTTGGGAACCTTGATTTGTTAAGATTTGCAAGGCATTAAATACCACAGGGATGTGGACAAAGACCTATAAACTTCCAGCTAAACATGAGGATGTGCACGGCTGGAGCAGGAGGGAGTGGGATCAGCGATGCCGACGTGATCCTCAGCACACTGGGAGCGCGGCATTTCACAGAATCCAGAAACGGTTTGGGTTGGGAAGGAACTCCTAGTCCATCTCATTCCTGCCATGGGCAGGGAACTTTCCACCATCCCAGGTTGATCCAAGACCCCTCCAGCCTGGCCTTGGACATTTCCAGGGATTTCTTGTAGCTTTAATTAGGTTTTTGTATTTCAGAATTTCTCATTCTCCAAGCTCCCGGTGTGCTGAGATATCCATTTCCATGGGAAGATGTTGGCTGGATTTCTGTTATTCATGGGATTTGTGGAAGCTTGGCAAGGAAGTCAGGCAGACAGGATCCAAGATGGCAAAGAAGACGAATTTATTTACAAAAACTTCTTTTATATACACTAATAAACTAGCAACTATTGGTCAGGAGGGAATCCATCTCCTAAAACCATTGGTCACGGCTTATACAACATCTAACACAAAACACAGAGATTAAGAAAGTACAAGTACAGTTTATCTGTATTCTCCATGAGAAAGAAAGGAAGATTCTAAAACAGTGTAACTACAGGAAGAAATCCCTTTTTCTGGGAACACACCTTCTTGGCTGGAGGGTGGAACTGGGTGAGCTCTAAGTTCCCTCCCAACCAAATTGTTCCAGGATTCTGTTATTGATCAGCCTACACAATTTCTAAGGAAGTTTGACTTTGTCCACCCCAAAAGAGCTCTATAAAAGCCAAATGCTTCCTCAAGAATTCCCATGAGAGGACGGGGGAGGACCTGAAAAAAAATCCTGCTCATGGGACTCAGAGCCCAACCCCAAAAACAGAGAGGGGAGCCAATCACAGGGGAATCAATGGGTTCACAATAATGTGTAAAACACATTGTTGTGGCAGAGCTAAACACAGCGGAGCACAGAGAGACTCCTGCTAACTGCTAACATTAAAAACCATAATGAATTAAACACCAAATGGCTTTAAAGTGCCTGTAATTTATTCAAAGCAACACTACACTGATATTTTTAATTTCTTTTGGGGTCAGTGCATTTATGATTCATTTTTTTAGTCTTATCTCTACCGTCGAGAGAGACAGAAGGAAGCCTCTACTATCAGGCTGATTTCAAAAGCTGGAGGTAAAAACATCAAATGTCACACAATATGGCAAAAATATATCAAACTCTATTAAATTCTTTGTTTCTTTAGCATAATTTCCCTGGAATGTTTTTGAACTTTCAAAGAATCCTATAAATTCCTCCCTGCTTAATTTATAGCAACATTAGAAATCAATCAGAATTAAAATCGAGCTATTTTGTATAAAAGAAAAAAAAAGGGGGGGGGAAAGCAAGTACAAAACACTCATATTTTTTAAAATATACATGTTATTCTGTGATTTTTGTGTTCAAGTAAAACCTTGCTTATTGGTTTGTGTTGTAACATAATTTCTCGTTAAATGAGCCCTTGGAAAGAGAAGTGTGGTGAGAGAAATTCTACACTCCCAGCATTTGTAAAAGTGGAGAGGGTTTTGTCAAGCTTCCCGTTTAAACAGTGGGAATGTGCTGCTGGAAATGTGGGAATGAGGGAACGACCCGACTTCACCGCTGATTTTACTTTCTAAGTGACTGGAAAATTCTCCAAAGCTTCCTGCTAAACAACACAAAAGACAAGTTCAGAGACCTGGTACCTCTGACAGTTGTGAAAGACAGGAAAAAAATGAATGACATTCTCCGGAGAATATTTTTCTGTCACTTAAGCAGTTTACATATTTCTCTATTTTTACCGTATTTTTCTTCTTCTGATCACCAGGGATCGTATGTGAGTTTAGGGTCATTAGGGCTCTGTCTAGTGCCAGACAGATTCTGCTGCAGTCAGATTTTTATGATGACAGCATGAAATTTTTGGAATGCACTGGTGAGTTGTGGGACTATTGTTAGACTGTCATTAAACAGAAAAAAAATAAATATATCTTCCCTTTCTTGTATTCCGAGCGAGCCTTTGGCTTTAAATTTTGCAAAATATAGCTGATTTCTTAGAAGAGATGAAAAAAATAGCAAGTTTAATAACTAGTATTCAAAAATACATTGCAACTGCTACTTTCCATCGAGAGTGAGAGAACATAAATTTTTTTTTCAGGGTTAAGAGACAGAGAACAGTAGTTGGGAAAACACAAAATAAAAAAATAAAAACCAATGAAGAATTTGGCATTTTTATTTAATTATTTCTTTCCTTCTGTCTCCTTCCCCTTTTTTTTTTTTCAGTGTTTCAATCTGTTCTCCCCATCCTTGGGGAACACTGCTTGAACCTGCATTTGTGAATTATAAGCTCTCTGTACTGTACATAGCAGTTGTTAAGGATCAACTGATTAACCATTTTATAGAAGATTTAGAGGACTCATTCCAATTTTTACAACTCCGTGTGGTTTTTAAATATTGTAATGTTTTCAACCAATATGTTTTCTGTCTCCCAGCTGTAAAACAATACCTATTGGCTAGGGGGGAGGGAATTTATTTTTATACAATTTTGGTATAACACAATTTTTTTGCACGCAGCTAACAGTATCTTCTGGGAAAGAGTAAAAAAAGCTTCAGGATGAAATATTGTTCTCTTCATTCCTTGTTCATTCACTTGGGCCTCTGAAATATTATGGTCCAAACATTTGTTATCACGCTGAACAACCTAAGGCACAAGTGATGGGATTCACAAATTCACCTGGTTTGGTGCCTTACCAAACCCTTTAAATTCTTTCTTATATTTAATAACCCGTGTATTTTTTTAATTTAGAGATAAAGGACTCACATAAAGCATGTCAAACTCAAAAAAGATTTGTCTGTGTGGGAGATTAAAACTCTTTTGTTGAACGTGTGGGTTTGTATCAAGATTCTAAGGACGAGGCATGGTCCAAATTCGTGCCCCTCTGCAGCTTTTGGTAATGGTATTTTCTCTTGGAGTTTCCTCTTTACCTTCACTAATTCAAAATTGACAGAACAAAAGATGTAAATTGACCTAAACCATTTAGAGAGTGAATTTAACACCAATGTATTGCCTTGGGGGGATGCTCTGAGCACCTCAGCCTTTGTTTTTAATGGCTCTAAAAGCAAAGTCCTTTCTTCAGGACGATGTTTTCCTGTGCATCAAAATTTCTGAGAGTTGGCTTTGAGTCTCAAATTTTTGATCTTTCCTCCTTGGGATGATGTCAGTGCAAACATTAAAGCCTTTATCCCGTCATGCTCTGGCTTCAGCTGTACAGAGGATTTACAGAATTGCTCGTTTATCACCACCACCATCACTGATAATGCTGTAATATTGTGATCATATTATCACAATATAACAGCTAATACAATAAGAATATAATGATTGTAATTATAATTTTAGCTAATGTTATTTAGTGCAATATAACAACGCTCTAACAAGTATAATAACAAAAATAATACTTAAGGTCCTGAGCAGGAACAAGCATGCTGTTTGGGCTAATGTAGAATGTACATTTAACTGTTGATTTCACAATAAAATCTAAATACTATCAAAGAGCACCAATTTGCCTCGCAGGAACTAACCAGGCAGGACGAATTGAAATTGGTTTATCCTGCACTCTTGGTGAGTTAAGCTAAATTCACATTTACCACAGAGCAGGGACGTGGGCACACAGTGCAGAGCCATCAGTGCCCGGTTAAGCCGCACTGGAGCTCTAAATCAGGAGGGTATTTCGACATGGCCTGATAGACCCTTCTCAATTAACACTGGAGCATCTCCATTTCACTGTAAGCACAAATAAAATTAAGACCTGGTCATGGCCATGGTCATTAATTAATCATGGTTAAAGAATTGCACAGGTCTGGGATTCTGCGAAATACCAGCCCTTGGCTGGATATTGCTTGGAGTTATGAGCTGCCAACTGAATTCACCTCCCTCTGCTCCTGAACAGAGAATCTCCTGGGGAACATTCCAGAGCTGGGGACATCCAGTCAGGATGCAGGACACTCACATTCAGATCTACCCCAGAGCTGTGGCAAAGCTCCTGCAGTTTTTAGTGTGGCTTCCTTACATCACGTGCTCCATCTGGTACCTGGAAACTCTTCCAGATGAAACTTTTTAAAACAGGTATTAAGTCATAATTTGACTCCTGAATAAAAGCTTTTACACAAATAACGTTCAATAAACTCTAGGAAGTACTCCCTAGGAAGGCAATGAGAGTTTTACAATTATTGTATATGTAAGGGAAGAGTTTGGATGTGGAATGTGCTGGCACTTGCTCTTACAAGACTCTCACCTCAAGATTTTCTTATTTCCTGTGTTAAATGGTGGCATTTTCTTCCTAATATCATATTTCTCCAAAAGGAGCCTGGAGGTCCCTGCAGGTGCCAATCCAGAGGACACCACAGAGGAAAGGAAGAATATTAAATCGTACAGAGCTGCAAATAAAAAAGGGCAAGAGCATCTAAATATAATAGTTTATGAATAACTGTGAACCTTATAAGATCTGTGTAAAACCTTTCATGCCAGGATCTCTTCATTCTTCCTCTGATACTTTGCAACCTCACATTCCCACAGCGCTTCTCCCAGCACTCACCATCTTAAATTTCCCTTAACAGACACACAGATTGCACAATCAATGTATTCTTAATTTTTTAGTTGAAATTGCAATGACATTTTTCAGAGAAGAGAACCAATATCCTTTTTCCTATTAAAATCTTCTCCTTATGATATTTTCTTTTTGCAACACATTTCTTTTGCCTGTTATATCCCAAAGAGTTTATGGCACACCAGTTTTGACTGATGTGCTGTTCCTAACATTGTTACACTGATAGGAATTCCACAACATTTTAATTACTTGACTTCTGCAGGTTTAAAAAGGTGACCACAAGGCTCTTAACTGAAAGAAAAAACTGAAAATTTCTAGATACAATCCCATGAGCTTTTGATTCAAAGCATCACCTACTCTGCTACAAAAATTTTTACAATAGATCCGGTGGGTTTGAGCCATCAGCTCCCTCGGGATATGTAAAAGAAAACATTTTTGGAAGGTGTACATCATTTGACACAAACCAACTGCCGCCAGGGGAAGGCAAAGCTACCCTGAGCTTGGAAGTGCCCTCCCAATCCAATGGAGCTTGATGGCTCCATTACTGCTTATTTATAAAGTATTTTCCAGGTATTGACAACAGAGTTATGAGATTATCGGGATCCTGAGACAGGAAACACTGCCAAACCATAGAGCTGTAAAAGTGAAACAAGAATCCCAGCTAAGGTGGGGACGTCCATGTGAAAATGTAAGGAATTCTGCGCAGGATTGGGTGTTCTCACAAAGTGTTTCACAGCACGGCCTGGCCTGTTTCTACCAGCTCAATCACTCCTGGATTTCCCCTCTTCAAAACCCATTTGTTGTGATTTGCATAAAGCTGAGCTCAGTCTCATGGCTTGCAGTTCCTCTGGCTCCAACGTCACAGTTGTATCAACCAGCTGATTAGACCTGGCTCAAATTATATCCAACTCCAATTTTATTCAGTTTTCCATGACTTTATCTGGTCCAGTCCATATCCTGTCTTACCTTTTAGCTGTTCACATGATCCCATCTCTTTTTATTGGACTCTTGGTGCCTGCTGATGTTTTATGCATAATGATGCTCCAGTTTAATTGAGCTGTAAGCTTCAGTTTAATTATGAGCCTTCGTGATACCTTCAGCACTTTTTCTTCTCTGATTACTGTAACTGATTCTCTCCAACCCCTTTAAAATCCTTAATCTATTAAACCACTTGTAGACAAGTCATTTTTAGGAGAAAGTCTAATTACTCTATTGCAATTATCTTAATGCATCCTCAGTATTTAGGGGAAAAAAAAAAAATCAACCTGAGTGAAATGCACTTTGTGGACTATTCCAAACATTCCCATTTAATGATCTGAGTCACACAGCATCTCTCTTGTGCTTGAAATGAATTTATGTGGAGAAAGTGACATTCCAAGTCCTCATCTCTTTGGTCAAATTTCTGATCATTAAAATTTCCCACGGATTTTAGAGTTGTGACCATCAGACTCAGTGGGCAATTCTGCTTCTTTCAGTGCATGAAAGTCTCATTCTTTCAGTTTCAGAGCCAAAAAAAAAAGAGGTAAAAATGAAAAAAAAAAAAAAAAATCATTTACATATGTCTCTAACGTATCTTCACAACCCCAACCATGAACTTTTCAATAGATCAGCTTTGCTAAAAATCTGATGGGTTCTCATGGAGTTAAAATGATGGAAATTAAAATTATCTATATTTGAACAAGATAATATTCGAACTCATATTTACAGATTTTATAAAAGCATCTCAAAAAAATGGCATTTGATCCAGTCAATTCTTTTAAGTATAAATTCTTTCTATACTTTTTGTATTTATAATTTTACATATTACATGTGCAGCCCCTTTCTACTCACCATTAATAATTACTTCTCATAAAAAATACATTTTCTCACAGTTTTGAGCAGGATCCTGAGTGTTGTTTGTCTATCACATACTGTGAAATACTAATTTTAAGATATATTTATATTTTTTAAAGTATACAGGCAGTATTTAGTCAATTTTGAATTATCTATATAAAATTAACATTTTACAATAAACTTCTTACAAAAAAAAAAAAAAAA